>JAUZND010080712.1:0-16078 GCA_034780555.1 Coelogynopora nodosa | reverse complement strand
GGTTAGGGGGGGAAGGGGGGGGGGTATGGTCTAATTTTAGTCATGACTTATGAATCTATTTATAAGTGTGGTCTGAATCCACTCTTCCTATACTACTCATGTCATCATGGTTAAAAGTCGGAGTTGCGATTAAATTCCTATGGATATCTCAATTCATTTATTTTTTTCTAGGTTACTGCAGTGCTATTATCTCGGACCGATATAATCCGAGAAAAAGAAATAAACAAATATTATCTAAAGGAGATATATTATACACATAATGCCTTATACAATTGAGGATAGAAAGACACTAATAGTGTTGAATCTACCTTTCTCGTTTTTCATTATTTAAAATGTGTTATTTAATATGTTCCTATTTTTTATTTAATTTAAATTCCATAGTATATTTTTATGGTTCCTTATCGCTTGGGAACTGCTACGAACTTTACATTTAAAGAATAAACATCATTGTGATGGCACAATGCAAATAATAAATATACTATATAGTAATACAATTATAACAACTTTTGTGCATGGACAAAATAACGATAAATACTGTAAATATAGTTGCAAAGTTATATCTAACCAATAATATAAAACATGGGGATATCACATGCTATTCTAAACGCTATACTTAGTATACTAAACGCTATAATATACACTAGTACGCTATACTAAACAACCATGATAAAATCCAGCACAGACAGGCAACACGAATCGATAGATAATAATATTATAATTATTAATTATTGAGCTGAAAAGCGCCTGGTATAACATTGCCAGAGCCTAGACATACGATACATCATAAAAGGGGAGATGTAACAGTCCGACATGCACTATAAATTTCCTTCCTGGGGAAGAAAAGTACAGGGAACGTCAGTCTCAGTTGCCGGATACCGATTTGAGAAAAACGTTAAAATCACGGCGCCGCGCCTTTCCCTCAATCTCATTGACTTATTACGACAAAAAGAATTAATTTATTGTCATTATTGATTTTAAAATGTGACGTAAAATTATCAGCGCATTAAGATAATAATAATACTTTATTTAAAAAGAGACGAGGATAAAAGGTGGGCCAGGGGAGAAAAAAAGCGGGTCAAAAAGAAAGTGGGAATAAGACAAACAGAGAATGAAAATAATAGAATAATATTTTTCAGCCGGAATGACTTTTATCCTTGAATAAAGCAGATGGCTTAAAAAATAAACCAATGTCCACAGAGAATAGATGTAATATAATCTTTCATGTCCACCCCCTTTCCTCACCCACATTTATGAACAAGGTTCTTGTCTATAGCATCAGCGTCAAGACTGAAGGATTAGATATTACACAGAAACAAATATATTGAATTTTAAAAGGTTGTACAATGCAAAAAATTGTACACGAAAAGATAAAACGCGTTGAATTAAACTAACTACTAGCGGTTTCAAATAATGATTTGCAATAATATTTGCAAAGTGAAAACGCAAGCCAACCCTACGAACTTAGACTAAAATGTTAATATTTTAGCCACCGTCAAAACTACTCTGTCATATAGACAAAACAGATAAAACAACACTCGACACCTAAATAAATATATTTTTCTACCATTGGGAACTAAGATTGATGTTGATAACTCAACTATGCCAATATAATTATAATACTTTGAGTAATTATGTGGATAGACTAAAGCGCAGTGACAAAGCACGCGAAGGGAAATTTTTTCGGGATCTCGATCAAACAGTTGAAGATACCGTTGATGCAGCAGTGTGGGGATTACAGTTCAATATAAAGTGTTTTAAATACTCACTTATATTAACAGAATTGAAGGTTTTATAATTATAAAATATTAATTTAATGTAAATTAATTAATTATTAATATATTAACTTTGTATAGTCCTAGCAATGATTTTAAAGCAACTCTAACGTTAATGTCAGATGACAATATTTCGACAAAACATCATAGTGCAATTAAACGATAGGATTAAATATAAAGCTATTAATTCATATGATCAAACTAAGAATTTAGTAACCATCAGTTGTTGAGAAGTAAATGGTTTAAATGTGTCAGTCAAATTTGGATTAATATAGGTGAATGCTGTTCTATAGAGCACTATTTAAATTGTCTTGTTAGAATAAAACTAAAAAAACAATTTATGCAGTTAACCCTAAAATATAGACTACGTTAATAAATAATCAAACCGCTAATATTTAAAACATATTGATCAATTTAATGATAAATTAGACAAATGAGTCAGTGATATTATAAGTAATTTACTTTTAGTAGAACACCTTTTAACTATCATCGATACAAGTTGAAGCAAATATACCTTTACCACGTTTTTCAGGTTTGAGTATTCAATTGTTAATTATACTGGTATTTTTTTATTAATCTTGTGTGTAGGTTTTGGCTGATATAGAATAAATTTAATTACATTTCATATTTTTCCATTTTTGTCTACAATTGGTTGGTTTTTGTATAGTTGCTTCTCTGAGAGAAAAAATATATTTGACAGATACATTTTAGTAATCATTTAAGTTCATTAATTCAAGACAAATAACGGCATCTAACTACTATACGTTTATATTATGATCACACAAACAAGGTATAACAACAAAACCAATATTAATGTTATTATAGAGAGTAATGTTTCATATCGTTGACACTGTTTAACAATATTGTACAATTTTATAGGTGGTTAATGACGATAACATTGAATTTTTTGTGTTTTGTATTTTCACAGATTGTGGAGAATATACCATTAGACTATTCGTTGAAAAATCCCTTCTAATTGATCAGTTAGGGTTGTCTCATCAAAATCTTTTAAATGTTGAGTTTGAAGTGCAGGGTCCATCAATTTTGCGGCTTATTTTGTCGGCTATATAATCCGACATTTCTGCTTCTTTTCTTAACATACCAGATTAAATATGCTAGGAAATAAGGATATTTTCCGCTTATCTCTTTTGACTTAAAAGTCGGATAATTATTGTCTTACAAGAGTTATACCCGATGTTGCCAATAGGAAATAATGTATTTTGTTTTACAATCTTATAGCATATAAAAATACATTTCAC
Organism: Coelogynopora nodosa; assembly: GCA_034780555.1. NCBI lineage: Eukaryota > Metazoa > Platyhelminthes > Proseriata > Coelogynoporidae > Coelogynopora > Coelogynopora nodosa. Next base: position 13,047 of record JAUZND010080712.1, on the reverse strand, counting down.
TGGATATTAAAATACCAGCTGTGCACAATTGTTTTAGATTCAACGCATATGATTATTTTTTATACATTTTTTATAAAATATGTTTTCATAACAGAATGACTCAATATTTAATGTTAACCAACAAGTTTCTACATGCGATTTTATGTTATCTATAAAAATGATATCCTTTATGTTTTCGCATATCATGCTCAAGTCCATGTTCAATCAAAGTTGTTATAATAGATTTAAGTAAATATTTACAAGTGGCAACCGGCTAAACATATCACGTCTGGAGATTACGTGACAATTTTGATAAGCCTTCACTGGATACAGTACTAAATCAAAGTCTAAAACGTAATATATCGTGTTCGACTCTTTGCAACTGTTGGGACATGAAGCAGAACAATTTAAGGTTTATCCTATGCAGAATTAGTTTATACTAGTGGGTTAGCCCGTCGATTCTCGGCTCTGTTTTCTTTGCCAATTTTTAACTTATTAACATTTCGAATTTTTGGTGCAAAAACCGAGGAAATAGACTTTTTCTAATTCAAATGAGAGTCAATAAAAGTATATTAAATTTCAGTTTTATTACATCTGAATAATGTGTTATTGATTTTTAAAAGTGTTGACCATTTTCAGCCCTCTAGTCAGTTTTAATGAAAGTCAATCAATATTACAGATTCTATTTGTTAAAGAGTGTTATAATTTAGTGAAATATTCAAGCAATCAATATATTATGCAACCTTTAAAGCAGATTTAACCGATAGTAATCGTAAAACATCAATATTTCGATATTTATAGTGGCCGAGAGGTGTCAAAACATAAAAAAATACTGTTTTTATCACTTAAATGATTATCATGTTTTTACACCTCTCGGCCACTATATTACGATAGTGTCTGCTTTTAGTTTTACCTATATACTAAACTTACAAATTTGAAATGAAACTAACGTATTCTATATAAAATTTCTAAAAAGACAGCATAAAATCAATGTTATCAAGTTTATCAACTGATAAAATCTTGATTTTACTTTAATACAAACCCCTCTAATAAACCATTGTTAATAAACTCGTATTTAAAAACTTGATTAGCAAAATCCATTTTGAAAAATAGTACAAATTTTGAAATGTCAGTGTAACATTTACAATAGTGTGAAAAATCATAAAATAGTAGTAAATGAACACATTCTATTCAATTCTTCAACACTACCACAAAACAAATCAAAAATAGAAATAAAAAATAACCAGAAATTATCAACGAATATATTTTTAGTCTTCCATAAGTATGTTACTATACCAGTTCAGTTGCCGTGTATGGTATAATACACCTGGTACATAATATACATATTAATACATGAAACAATTAGTCTTTTTCACACTATTATACTTGGCGCACTTACTGGCAATAGCCGTCAGTTTTCGTTTATAGACATAGTTGACAGTGCTTTCTGTCTACATAGATATTTGACGACGAGTCAGTTTACTAGCACACCCTGTTCTAAGAACCCTGCATTTAGTATCGTGGATTGAATTATTTTTTATATTTCATCACACAACATAATATTAACATTATCGCATTATTGGTGTAGAACATTTTAATGAGTATTCCTTTCCTTGGATCCATAAATTGTGATACGGCGTGATTCTTTATTTTCCATGTTGCACTTTTTATTCTGATCTCCCTCTCAAGCTATCCGTTCAGAATAGACTTGCTTTAATATTGATCAAAATTTCTGTTTCAAGATATTAAAGCGTTTGGTGATGTAGACCAAACAGAGCTTTCCAATATTGCGGTGATTGTTCGGGAAGTTAAGAATTAATCGATTGAAGATGCCTCTGTCTTTAGACAGATCAGTTGATCGAAAACGTACGTTTGTCGCATGTAAGTTGTTAAGGCTATGCCTTGACTTGCCGCATATTATGCGGTCTGGTCTGTAGGTATTTACAAACAAAAATAAAACTTTTAGATTTTAGATCCGATAATTGGTGAGATAATCCTTTTGAATCTTATACAGTATTGTTGCGTTAGAATCAGTAAAACGTAAAATCAATGTTATTTTATATTTTTATCATGATAGCGATAGTAGAATTATAGCCGGTGATCATGCAGGCTGCCTGTTGTTGTGAAATTGCTAGCCTGTATATGTCGCTGAAACAGGAAAACAATGCTCTGATGCGTAGACAGGTACAGCTATAATGAAGATAAGGTACTAATTATGAAAGTTCGAAGATTGCTCTCTCATGATTTTCTAACAAAGCTTCTCAGGATTTTCTTGGCTTGTGTAATTCATTTTACGTTCGATTTTTTGGCTTGGAAATTCATATGAGGGTTTAAAATTTGTAATTCACATTGAATGGAGTGTTACGCTCGTTGAATTTACAATAAAATATATTATTGTTGATAATATATATAACATAAGATAACATGATTTGAGCAAAGTATCATATACACGCACATTATGTACATTGGCACACAAGATTGGCACATAAGAATTAACACAAAAATATCGAATATTATAATCCACATTTTACACGTTGAGCATTTTGTATCGTGCATGTTGTAATGAATGCCTATTAGTAGCAAATAGATTAATTACGAACATAAAATTGTTAAATATTTTTCTAGATTCTTTCTAAAATATACAATCTATATAATAACAATGTGTAAACAATTAGGCAGACAATAGCTACTAATTGTTTTGCTAAATTGACAAAATAGACTTAACAAGATGTAAAAGTAGTATTGACTAATTAATAATAGTAATCATTTTTATTGAAGGTGCGAGCAAGAACAAGTTTTTTAAATAAAAAATGATAATTATCCAATAATTTATAAATAGTAATGATTAGACATTTTACTTAAAATATTCAATTGAGATACTAATTTGGTTATTATCCTACACCGTTCTTGTAATGTCATATTTTTATTCTACTTGATTCCTAAAATACAGCAGTTCTCTAGGAAGGGCCAACCCACCATAGTCAAGGTCATCCGGTCGATCTCGTGCTTATCCTTAGTCTTATGATGGCGGAACGGGCTGTGCCCCTTGAGCAACTTGTATACCATACACCCGATAGAGAACCAATCGGCACTTGAGTCGTAGGCGGTCCCCTTCTGCAGCACCTCGGGTGCCATGTAGCCGTGGGTGCCTACACTGGCGTGAGGCTTCTTTTTGGAGAAATCGCAGGCCAGACCGAGGTCGCTAATGCGCACGTGGCCGTGCTCGTCAAGTAGGATATTAGCCGGCTGTAGGGTCAGTTGGAGGATCGAGCGAGTGTCAGTTAATGCTTAATACGGCCGTTATAGCCCTTGGGGAAAAATGGCTCTACAATACCGTTTCACAAAGTTATTCCTTGCCTTTCACTAGTGGTAGCAAAGTGACGTTTATTTACACACATTTTGAATATCACAAAAATATCATGGCAATTAATTTTTTTTAAGAAAAGAATGGATTTTTTGTAATTTTTGGTCAGTTTGTGCGTATTTTTTTTAACTTTCCTATTATACATTTCCGCAATCATTGAGAAAAACATTACCTTTTTCATGGATTTCTTAAATGTTAATTACATCAACTTATAAACACTTAATAACATTTTCAATAAAAACTATTTTTTCAATTTAAATATTTATTGGGTTTCTATAACGAACAAATAACAAACAATTAAAAATATTTTTTAGAAAATGTTATACTCATATAGCATATAATAATATGAAAAGTAGTATTTATTTAATTTCACTTATTATTCGAAATATAGTAATTAAATTATGACAGCAAATGGTTATGCTGCTCTTCATTCTTTCTTTTTTAGTTTTACCTCTGATTACGTAATGTAACAAAATTCACCAATTTTAATAACTTTCCAGAAAGTGACAGCAAAAGATCAACTTAAAAATAATTAGAATTTAAAAAATGATATTTATTACAATATAATACAATGTTAAAATATTCACCTGAGATATCCATGAAAAATAAATTAATAAAATTATTCCTCCGTGGTAACTATTATTATGATTTGTCTTCATTCAATTAAGTCAGAATTCTATAACTATTTGTCATAGTTATACTATAGCTTTCATTAAATATGTTTTTCCTAGTTTGGAACTCAATGAAAAAAGATAATTGACACATAGATGAAGCAAATTAATGCATATTGGTAGATTCATCAGTTTAAAAAGTGCTATTATTAGAATATAGTATGTAAAATTATATTTCATAGAATTTAACATACCCTAATTATATTAATGTCAACATCCTCATTCGACTCCCAATATGCTTACATCATCATATCTTATGATAAATTGTATATCCGGTTATGGGTAAAATGGTAAAAGGTGCAAACCATCATTTCCTCTAGTGATTTTTAAAAACCAAGGCATAATTATCTCTCAACACATAATTCGATATATTTATATGCAAAAATAATATATTATTTAACAATTAAAAAATTATTATATAACTATATTAGAATATATTCTTATGTATCCATTCTAATGTTATTCTCCCGTCTTTATGTCAAATCACTTTATAGATAAAGGTTTCAAGAATAATTATAACAGATGAAGGCGAAAATAGTAATTTAAATTGCCATTTTTTGAGAAGTTAGTTATTTATATTTTAGTAACACACATGGAAAATATATAATAGTATGTGGATAAATATAGAAATATCATTAATACATTATACATTGTTGTATATATTAAAAACAATTTCCATTATCTAAATCTATATATATAGATAAAGCTAATTTACTAAATTTTGAAAATAAGATAAACTAAAGCATTAACAAAAGTAGCGCCTTTTTATTCTTATTTTTCAAATACTTGATATCCTTTAACCTTTGTAAAAACCACCAAAATTATATTATTAAAATATACATAAATTATTCATAATAATTAATCTATTTATATAAGTTACTTAACGAATGTAATAAATGCACAATTCTAAAAGTTTAATTTTTAGTCAGACTATTTAGACTAGTAAATGGGAAAATATTATGATAAAATATATAAATTCAAAATAATAAAAACAAGATAAGAAATATTTTCATCTAAAATCACAGTTTTAGATAAAAATTATAATTCCCAATTAATCTTTCAGAATTGTTTGGATGCCAAGTTATTAAACTAATTTATATTAGATAATGATCGCTCATTAATGTTGGCGACTTTAAATAACAACGAAACGCTAATTTATTTTAAAAACGACGAACAGACTAGTTGTATAAGCACATCTTGATAGAATAGATCTAGTATAACAGTGCCGACCTTTAAGTCACGATAGACCACAAATCGATTGTGCATGTGCTCCAGGCCCAGAATGACCTCAGCAGCGTAGAATCGGACCTCCTTCTCGGAGAAGACGTTGTGCTGACTGAGATGGTAGTGGAGGTCACCACCGTTCATCAGGTCCAGGATGAAGCAGAGCTTCTCAGGGGTTTGAAAGGCATAGGTCATGCACACGATGAAGGGACTACCCTCCTGAAAGCCAACATCAACAGAGTGTTATATACCAAGTCAAGAAGAGACACTTGGAGCAAACTATCAATTGGAAAAATATCCATTTAGTTTATGATTTGATAAATATATTGTTTGAATAAAATATGTCTTTGTACTATATTATATAATATATAAATTAATATTATGCCATTGTTGAAATAAACGTAGGGTATTATTTATCAGATGTTTGAAATATTTCAACGTTGTCAAACTATCAACCGCAACTACTATGGAAAGTAAATAGATATTGCAGTTAATAATAATTAGTAACAATAAAAAAGAACAATAAATAAATATAGTATATCTTTACATTATTATAATATATAATCTTATCATTTTCTATACTGTGGTAAATATACAATATAACTAGAGCGAAATCAAGATATTCATTAGAAATTAATACAACGAAAGCTTTGTAAAAAGAAGAATGTATTTTGCTAAGTATTTCTAATTAATATTATTAACCTTTCGAATATATAATTTAAAAAATTAGAACAAAATAAGATTTGCAATTTTATATCTAAAAATATACTATATTGAGGATTAATCATTGAGAACATTAATCATTGTGTTGCATATTATTGGCGCGCAACAACGAAAAATATAATAAATTGATTGCAGAACATGACACATACAATGTAAGCCATCTACATTGCAGCCATCTACTAAATTAAAAATATAATTAGTGTATAAATATATGTTTTAATATAGGCTTGCTATATATTATGTATAATGAATAATTAATTTATTAAAAGTTTTACATTTGATATTTAAAAAATTATAATACTATAATATATTGTAAATATTATAATTCATGGGTGCCCCAGGGGGGTCGTTTGGTACAAACGACTCCCCTTTCTAATTGAAACAAACTTCTTTAGGAAACATTGAGCGCTTCAGAAAAAAAATCAAATTAATAAAAAACTATTATAAATTGTGCCCTTAATTAATTATTAAATGAATCTAAATAAGCCTTTTCGAAAACTACATCCTCAAATTGCATGAATAAACCCCCTTTTTTGGTATATATATATATCTATAAAGTTTTATACCAAAAAAGTTTTATGGGTTCTATAGACCCAGAACTAAGAATGAAAAGAATAATCACTTGAAGCCAGGCAACTTTATCGCCTTACTGTAAGAGCAAGTTGATGACGAACCCTTTTTTCGCGATCATCTAACAAAGTCAGCTATTATGCGTTGTGTTACATACAACAAAGCCAATGTAAAATAAATAAAATTGATTTGAATTCATTGGAAAAAAACTTAATCTAATCTGATTTAATTCAATAATTTAAAGATTCAAGGTTCAAACTGTAAACGCTCATAAAGTTTCTGCTGCAAATAGTGAGCTAATATACATAACAAGGGATACGTTCAGCATTTTGTACCCCCATTTTCCAATATACCCCAAAATACGCCTACTGGCGAACGGTCAAGTGGGCGTTTCTAACGTTTCTGGTAAGTTTCAATTGTGTCTATCCTTTTTCTCCGAAATAATCCAAAACGCACCCTTATTTTTAACAGAGTACTTTTATTATGCGTGCCAAAAACTTCTTACACACATTGTATGAGCCATTCCTTGAATCTGTTAATTGACGCTACATCCATAAAACAATTTTTCATGAAGTTGTGAGAAGTATTATTATATTGTTTAAAACATCACAAAAACAAGAAAATGTCTTGGAACACATATGTCCAAAAGCTATTGGTATCTCTTTAACTCGGAAAGGGCTGGTTGGACTTTATAAAACTAGATGTTAGTGAACATCGCACTGCCATTTAACAATTGTATAAGGCGATACCCTTCATAGTTGAAGCTCTTAAAGTCGTAAATGGAACTCATCTATACTAATGATTTTTCTGGTGTCTCTCAAAAATGGATGGAAAGTTAAGTCTAACAAACTTCCACATTCTATCTAAAAGTAATCTGTGATTTCGGAAGCATTATTTGTGCGGTTTGTTCCTTAAATATAATTGTTTATCTTTACGTACAATAAGAGTTGGGCTACGGCGGAAATGTTACAACATTGTGAAAGCTCACAAAAAAGTAAACTATTTACAATTTTATACATTATAATAAATCTTTAAATAGAAGTTTGTGGCAATAAAGACTCAATTTATATTACTCTTTCTAATATAAATGTTAATACAGCATTTCTAAAATTGATTATAAAACTAAAAAATAACACCTCCAAAATATAATTTATTCATGTAGGTTTGGGCTGACCTTTTCAAAAAAATACCTATAAATGCTCCCAAAGTTAAAAAAATAATACCCTCTAATTTTTTGGGGTTATACCTTTGATAAAAAGCATTCTTTATCATAAACCAACTCAAACATTATAACACCAGTGTAATGGATTTATAGATGTAGAGGTCGACTAACGCGATAAAATATACAAATAATGACGCGTTATAGAAACCGCTTGGCACCTTTGACTTACCCCTGTACTGACTAGGGAGAGCATAATCCGTTCGTTCAAAGCCAGCGTCTCGCCACCCTTCATTTTTATCCTTTTCTTATCGAGACACTTCATAGCGTACCTGAAAACGTGTGAGATACTAAGTAGTGGGTAATCGTTAATTTAATTAATATAAAAATACGGATAAATCAATAAAACCTTATAATATATTAACTAAACAGGTATATTAGAAATTGTTCGTTTCTACTGGACTTATTCATGTTGAAAATATTAGTGTAACATGAATCAATACATTTTAAAATGTATAAATAGCACAATAACACTAGTTAAAATTAGCTCCTGGAATGATTACTATATTATTAGTTAGAGTCGCAACTAGTTTGTAGCGCCACTAAACTAAAATTGCTTAGCTGTAAATATGTTTAAGATTTGTATAGAAAATAACATCATATCTATAAATTCATATTTTTTATTGATTTATACGATATATTGAACTAATATAATTCTAACTAGTAATTAATTTTCCACAGATTGATATAAATTATACTTTTGAATTTTAAATAATTGACTCCATGGAATAAGTATATTATGCTTTTATACATTTTATAGTGTTCAATGAATTTATCCAAATATATAAATTGAAGTTATAAGTGTCGAATTTATCTTTCTTTTATAATATGTAATTATAATGTATCATAATATTATTATGCATATATATAATGAATTATTATGTATTATAATATCTTCTATAATAATTATGAAACTTGGTAATGCCCACGACACATACTTAAATGTAGCATAATATTGATTTTTTAATTAGTCACCATTATTATAAATATTATTCATTCAAAATTAAATTAGTATTTTACAAACTAAAGAAACTAACTCTTATGCTTTATACACAAATATAATAATAAAAAAGTAAAAGTTATGTTAAAATACACAATTAAAAAAGGAACTATATTAGTATCACAATAGTGCAATAGTGCAATAGTTTTGTTAACCTAGTATGTTGGGATAGTTAAAGAGAAAGTGTCAACACAGAATACTTTCTATTAACTGTCTTATTATTTAATTATTACTTAATTATTAAGTATAAATATTACTTAAAGTTAATTATTTATTCGTAGTCAACTATCACTTCTCAATATGTAATCTATGGCAAAATATTAAAACAAGAATTAAAACTATCGATCGATAACTTTCTGAAACACGATACACTCTGAAAAGATCTATATCAAAGAGAAATGATAATATTATGTTATTATAATATGAATGTAAATATGAATCTGAAAAGTTGGATACTTCTGTCACATGCAGTCCCCCGAGATAATATACTGACATACACACACCCTAAACTGTAGATGCACTACAAAATGTACACCAAAACACAAGAATGCATCACCTAAGCCACAGGGGAACACACACAAACCAACTTTAATCGAACGCTTACTAAACATCCCCAGACAGTGAACTAGCCAATAGTATCCGTTTGTAGTAGGTAGTATATAGACGTAATAGTACAGAATATTATATCTTTCCCCGATCAGATGCTATAATTATCGGAATTTTATTCTCTCCAATCATCCTTGAAGAGTGCTGGGGCTACGTTATTTCATAGTTAACAACATACGACAATGTGCACATTGTTAACCTTTAGTCAACATTCGTACGACAACTATTCCTATTGTGTCCATTGTAAATTTTGAAACAAATTGATCTAAACACAACATGTAGCAGTCAGTAGAAATAAACTGACACCAACCCAGAACCAACACAGCCGAATAGAATGAGAGAGACAGAGAGAGAGAGAGAGAGAGTGCAAAGATGGATTGAGAGAGACTTAAAGAAATTAGTATTATACGTTAGTTTGGTAGGTGATCCCTGATCTATTACAGACATGAGCTGTAAAATTATAGATCTTGAGGTTTGCAATTAACTTATGTTTATTAGAAAACATACAAATCCAGTGATGGCCAACAAAACTACCATAACTGCCTAACGATGTTGTTAATAGTTATGTAAAATAACGTTGACAAAGTCACTAGTTTAATTTTTGTGATTAATTTAGTTACGTAGTCGGTACGAAACTAAAAGCTTTGCCTAATGAATGCATTAACCACATTTTATTATTATCTTCTACTACTGCGAGTTTTACTCTAGCTATAGCCTATAATATAATATTCTCTACTCCCGATTGCAATTAGCAAATATTTATTTTCTACCAATAACAAGACATTAACTACAATTTAAGTTACAGTAGTTACTACAACTTGGTTTACTGAGGTAATTAGGAACAATGGTGAAAAAGAATAACGCTTACATTTTCCCAGTGTCTGCCTTGCGACATCCGTAAACTTCACCAAATCCACCACGTCCAATAATACGATGTACACTGAAGTCGTTCATTGTCAACTGAAGCCAGAGAAAGAAGAAAATTTGAAATGATGTAAATAATTATTATCAACCATTAATATGAACAGTGAGAATGGTCAATAATAATATTCCAGAAACTCTACACCATTGAACCTGGAAATTATGTATATTTCACAATAACAAAAATATATTAAATTCCATAATACATTATATTATAGACCCCACAAGAAGCAAATATTTGTTAAGGTTTATATATATATATATATATATGATATCTAAACGATGCAGCTACAATCCATATTACAATATTGTTTTAACATGAATTTAATTTTAGTAAATTAAAGCTGAAATTATAAACCTAAATGTGTGTATTATATAATAATAAAAAAATAATAATATGCTTAATTTGAATAGATTGAATTAGCCACTAAAAATAAAAGACGTTTTAATTGAATTTATTATTTTTCTCTAATTCTATTACTTGAGGCTGTAAATTTCAAAAATATTCAACTGTATAATGCGAATTCAATTATCAGTGGTAAAACTTTCAAGTATATAATGACTGTTTTGTCTTGATTTATTTATTAGCGTGGTTTCATCATGAAATAAGTATCAGGTTATTGTTTCTTCCATAAACAAATTATTTTCTTTGATTTCAATATTGATTTGATTTGTATTAACTAATTTTGCTATCTCATATAGTTTATTCAACGTTTTCCATGTTATAATTTGTTTTTGTAATGTTTTTTTTGCATTCAAATCGTTTAACACATTGTTGTCTAGGCTTATGCCTAGGCAACAAGTCATTTGACAACCACTAGAGCACCTAGTGTAATCTCTGCAATTAATGAGAAATATGCTTGAAAGATTTGATTATTGATGAAAGTTTCTGTTTAAAAAACGTCAGCATATTATATACCTTCTCATACTTTGCATCCAGAGTAAAAAAAAAATTTCTATGTTGCATCTCAATTACCAAACACTATATAGTACCATTAAATGGGGCTATCTCAAAGCCCCGTTTTGAAGTATATTTATATTTAAGAAGAACGTATTACAATTATTACTTTATAACAACATGAACCGAATTTTATTGTATATCTCCTAATTGCAATACAAAAAATTATGTTCAGTATTTAAATGTAATAGATTCACACATATCAGCTGAACAGTTTAGTTGATGATAGGTATGTACCATATTAATTAACTCGGTGGTTTAGTTGAAATTCAGTCCACACAAATGAACTAGAACTTCGAGTTGAGATGCGATACACACTACTCAATTGAACAATTTAGTAGATTGATGTTGTACGGATTATACTTATCAATTAAATTGTTGAGACGATGCGTGAGTATTTTCATTAAGTGATTTAAAAAAATCTGATTAACTGATTATCTCGATGATTAAATATTCTGTTCACAACAACTATTCAAATCAACTATAAAATCAATTGATTCATGTAATGTAAGTAATAAATACAAGGATAACTATGTTAATTCAATGGAGGCTCCATTTAACAATACATACACCTGTTCCAAATTTGTTTGAACTAGAACAACCCAATTCGATTCAATAAGTTTACAATATAGGAATTTCTGTTGTTAGTTGGAAACATTCTTGGAATACTCCAAGAACTATGTGTTGGGAATTTCCACATAAATGTTCTCTACTCTATTGACTGTAATATTTAGCAAATATTTGCATTGATGGTAGGTATATTCGTTAATTAAAATATGTTTTCAATTTGAAATAGTTATTGTTTAGTAATAAATATTATGACAACATTGTATTTCGAATTGTGACCCCTGCCAGGTTGAAGATATTAAATATACTTTAATTCCTAGAGAAACTTAGTATTATAGAAAATATGCAAAAAATCTAAATTTTCTAATTTCTGCGTTACATATAATATATATTATACAAATATCCCTACTTACAAAATCTTAGTAGTTAGAAAAAATTAGCTGATGGTATTGTGTTGGAAAGTCAACATGACCTTCGACCCATATAAATTGCGTTGATTAAAAGTTTACAGAGTTGTTGTTCAAACTTAATCACAAAATCAAAATACAGCATTACCTATATTTATTTGAAAATATTTTGTGACTTTAACCGTATTAAACAAATCGTTTGAAAATAATATTATATGTATTACAAACTATAATATATGCATACATAAAAGAAAGATATACAAGCTCACACTACATAAATATATAAATTTATACATTTAGGTTATTGCTGTCTATTTAATATTTTCAAGTTTCTTCGATTCCTTTTGTAATAACTTAAATATTTGAATATATTTACATACATTTATTTAATTAACATAGTATAATAGTATGGACACTTACATTAATATTTAGTTCCAAGTTCTTCCACTGACAAAACCGTGTAAATTTTTCACTGTAAAAAAAGTATTAGACATTGAGTCATATTTCCAGAACATGTATATGTAAACGTAAACGTTAATACTTCTACACAAATATCGGTAATAAGTACTATGTAACACATTTCATCTATTCATAAAATAACACATCAGCATGTGGTACTACTTGTACTACCTGCCTTGCGTTTCTATCAAAACAATCTTGAACGTCTTGTTGCACACCGAATCAACATCTTTTTGGCCCTCAACTTTCTCCTCTCTCCAAACCAGTCAGCCTACAGACCAGATCATTCAACAGAGACTGCCCTTTGTCGGTTCCACAATGATCTAGCAGTGGCAATCAATAATGGTAAGACATCGTGTGTGATCCTCCTAGACCTCAG
>JAUZND010080701.1:0-16080 GCA_034780555.1 Coelogynopora nodosa | reverse complement strand
CTGATTCTCCTAGATTTTTAATATGTTATTCTTGATCATAAATACTACCAAAAACCGTTAAAAAACCTTTTGTAGAAATTTTTTGGGGTTAAACCATATATTGACCCTACTATACTCCGATGAAGATAATGAGATCTCAGTTTTATGACGAATACATTTTTGGTAAGAAAGATTTAAAGGTCTATCTATTTATTTCATTGTACCATATAAAAAATATAAACATTATTTAATCAGCTATAAATCACTAAAATGTCTATAACTTCGTTAAATTTTAACCGATTTAAAAAAAAGTTGATACTAGCTCATAGCTATTTTGAATATATATCTATACAATTATATTTTACTATATAATAAAAAATTAAAAAATAAAAATTATACTAGGGTAATTTGGGGTAATGTCGATCACAGGCTAATGTCGATCACTTACACTATTTAGCTAATATCTCTTGACTTGATAGAATTAATGAAATAGAACATAGATATTTTTTAACCAATCAGGGCACCCCTAAAAAGCAATAAAATATATTTGAATTCACAAGCTGCTATTTTCAGAAAAATATCGATTTAGTAATATAACGACGAAAGTAAGTGCCATTTTGCTAATAATTTTAACATTTACAAAACTTTGAGTTAAGAAAATGACAAGCATTCTAATTACTTATAAATTATATTTGTTGCATTTATATTTTTTAATACAATCTCCTTTATCAATATAGATCATTATTTTCCTAAAATGTTAATGAAAATGTCCAATTTGCTGATTATTATACATCATACCAAGTTTGGTTGTCATAAGTTGTAAACATCAAAAGTTATAGGCTAAAAAATAAAATTTTAAAAACGGTCTAAAAACAATATTCATAATTAAATAATAAGATTATATTGTAATTAGACATTAATTAAAATAGTTAAGGTTATATACTACTTACAAATATTTGTAAGTAGCATAAAATAATTGATTGGAACCATCAGGCAAAATTAGCTCAGCAGATAGAACGAAAAGAGATAAATCATAAATATTAAAATATAAATCAAAAGAAAGCGATACTATATAACACGGAAAACATACAAAAAATATACATAAAAGGCAAAGGAGAGGAAATAATAAAACTGGTAATTACAAGAGTATAATTTCCTAGAAAAAACTTAAGAAAACCAGCCAAAAGGAGACCATTACCAAAAGTAAAAGAAAATTAAGTAATTCCTCCAAATTATACTTGTACTTATAGCACAGGCTTAGGAAACAAGAGGACGTTAAGTCAGGTCTGTAGTGGTTATATGTTAACTAAAGTCATTATCCAGGATACAAAACCAAAGCAGACCGAAAGTAGAAGCTGACTTAAAGAGATACAATAGAACATTTAAAAGGTGCAGGACTAAGGACCCCCAGAGGTGTGTTTAACCGGTTTGATAGCGCGCTAACGTCACACTTCTCTTATGCAATAACTACTGATCAAGATGGTAAAAAAGCATATAGGCCTCACACGAGTTTAGAAAAGTATTAAAATTAAATTTATAAAAAAGGCTATCATTACATTATACCAATCAGTGTTGTATTTGGTATATGAAACATAATGTCCACTTGAAATGGATGAACCAATGTAACAAATACTGTAATACGAAAATGAAAATAATTGTCATTATTTAAACAAAGATTAGGTAGACATAAGATGGAATGTTTAGTTTTACTGATTCTTCCGTACCTAGTAACTGTAAATCTGTTAATAAGAATAAGAATGGCTAGAATATTAGGATGCTGGTGAATAACTGTCATGATGGAATGAGAAGTATTAATATTACAAGAAGGGCAGAGTTTAGTTAAAGAAGTATCTGATGGCCAAGAAATAGATTAGTAAATACATCTTAGTAAATCTAATCAATTAACTATAAAAACAAGTATAGACAATATTATTATGAATATTACTATCTGGGAAGGAAAAGAAACAACTTCAAAATCAAAATCATCTACATTGTGATATATATATATTTTGTGATACATTTTTAGACAAAGACAGAAAACAAAACAAATAATTATAAAATTATCAAAAACAGAACTAACTAAATTGTCAGACTAAATCACTCTCATAAAAACCCCATTCTTAATGCTAACTAAAGAATCATTTTAAAAATCGTCGCTCGGTGTAATTAAAAAGAAATTTGAAGAAAAAACAATCTCATTATTAAAAAATGGAACATTCATCGAAAAAAAATTTGTTAGTATAATTTCTTTAAATAAAATCGAAATTACAACATTCGTTTTTATTTTAAAGATTTTTTAATGTTTTCAAACATAAAAGCGTTTTCTGTAATTTTTCGGTTCCGTGGTGAAGATGACTAAGGAAAGGCAAGCAGGGACAAACAGACAGACAGGACCAACCTTCTTGGTATAGAAGGAGTAGAGCTGGGACTGGTTGGCCTCCCTGAGCCAGACTCGCAAGATCCGGGTCTTGGAGGAGAAGGTCATGTTGAGCAGTATCTCGAACCACCACCGATCAATCATCACTCCGGACACCGCGCGCAGGATCAGACAGTCTTCGCACACCTGTCGTGTCGAAGGTGAGTGCAATCCTCGTTATCAAACATATCATTATTATACGGCACGGTACGACGTTTTATGGGAATACTAGTCAGCGTAGAACCAACTAGATACGTCATGTTAGCAGTAATAAACGATGTGGCATAAATATATTATTAAAGTATAATTTTGATTATCACGATCATACTGTGCTAGATTAAAATGTTTATAAATAATATAATATGATATCAATAAATAAGATGACAATAGATTCAACATAAACAAGGTTGAAATACTGTCATTTACATGACAATTAAAATCTCAAATGTCAATAAATATTATGATTCATATTATAGGATGTAACGAAATTTTCAAACCAGAATGAAACGAAATTCCAAAACTTTCCTAGATTTTTTTAAAACATTCTTATTATAATATGAAGTAAAAAAATAGATTCATAAAAATATAAAGAAAATATGCGTAAATTAATAAAAATAGTATAATCATAAATAATATACATATATATATTCAAATTATGATTAATGGGAAATTTAAAATGATCAACTTATATGCTAAAATAGTGTAAAAGAAAACTTTCAAAAATACGAGTAAACATATTTTTACACTAATTTTCCAAGACATAAAAAATACTAAACATATAAAAACCTTACACAGTTTTTCAATCTTACTTCGGAATTTCAAGATTCGATCATCAGCTGAAAACGACCCCGAATAACAACACAATTTAACCAAGTCTCAACCTCAACAAGAAGGAGAGAACAATACTATCGGCCTCGTTCTACAATATACAACATTCAATATGAGCCGAGTGGCGGCGGGACTCACCTCGATGAAGAGCATGTCGCCCGTGTTGTTCTCTCCCAGATTGACCGAGAAGGACTGGGTGTGCTTGATGCGGCTCAACATCGGCTTCAGGTCGATGTCGTTGCCGCGCTAAAAAGTGTGAACATACGCCGCCTCACAGTTGCAATATGTTGGCACTCGTTTTGTTTATATTAATTATAATTATTGTATTTATAATCAGCTGACTAATCCTTCTGACTAAGCTGACTAAGACTTCTTTGTATTGCACCAATAATGGATGATGGTCTAAAGTATCTCGATCATGTTAAACTTACTATAATTGTGATAAAACAGTTTGTTATGTTTTGTTGCATTTATCAAGGGATTTCAATTGATAATATTATATTGAAGATATGAATTTTAATTAATAATAAAATGACGGTATTATAAAGTGGGTATTTCAGTAGAAAATTGTTCGGTCTATATAGTAATAGTCATTTATTCAGGACAATTCGTATTATGTATTTTAATTTTACAATAGGATCGAATTTTTTACGTTACATGATCATAACAATTTTAAAAAAGTGACAAAAATAATACAAATAAATGATAGTTGATATACATATAATATATATTATGTGTGAACAAATAGATATCACATAAAATATAATAATCAATAAAAAATAAATTGATCTAATAAAAAATAAATAAGTCCGATAGTTAAAACTTGAATT
Source organism: Coelogynopora nodosa (assembly GCA_034780555.1). Taxonomy (NCBI): domain Eukaryota; kingdom Metazoa; phylum Platyhelminthes; order Proseriata; family Coelogynoporidae; genus Coelogynopora; species Coelogynopora nodosa. The sequence goes on along the minus strand of JAUZND010080701.1, from coordinate 12,027 downwards.
ATATATATATATATATTTAGGATAACTTCCTCGAACACTATAAAATAAATAAAAGCATTATAAAAGTATAAGCTTTTATTAATTTTATAGTATTAATATATTAATTTTATTATATTTTTTATATATTAATTTAAATTTCAAGACAACAAACACAAGACTAACAGTGCCACTCACCAAATGGTCCAACTTATCGAGCAGGTTGTTGATGTCTTGACTGTAGGCGAGTCCGATGTGACTCTTGGCGACCATACGGCGCACCTTCCTCCGGATCTGGTTGGTGTCCACCTCCAGCATCACCATGAAGGCGATCATATTGTACAGCAACACGCCCAACAATTGGTCCTCATTCAACTCCAGTCGCTTCTTCTCCCTCGACGAGAGGTTCTGGTAGCGGGCAATCATCTCCTGCGGCCCCTGATCTACGCCTGATCACCAGATAAGTGACCGATTGGTATTAGTAGTATATCAAGGAGTAGCACGGTCCCATTTTCTGTTTATGTTTAAAGACTTAGTTCACACCCCATCCTCCAAAAAACACGACATATAAATTATAAGGAAAGACATGTTGGATTCTTCATTCATCTGTCAAAAGTGTTTTGAATGTATTACAATGCTCAAGTCCTTTTAAAGTTAAAAGCTAAATTTATTAGAACAACGGGCTCATCCATTATATTATTTCTTTGACGAAACACGTATTATTAATAATATATGTTGCTAGATTATGATGTATACCTCCCATATCTAATTGTATCTAGCAAAAATGACTATAAGTCATCCAAAACCATATAAATTATAATATATATATATAAGTAATATGTAACTGTATTCAGTTGGAAAATTGTTACGAAAACATTAACACCACATCCGGTAAAGTGGTGATTTTTTAAAGTCAGCTACATTTTTGATAACAATTTGTAGAATTACTAAAACTATAATCTTGAATCGCCTTATTTACTGTAGTTGAAAGATCATAAATAATTAAAAATGGTATTTACGAAGTTATGTTACACCTGTGTTTGGTCTTGATAATTTACTCAATTTTATGGTATTTACATTAAAGTTTAGATTCGAAAATGTTAATCAGATCAGTGTTTCTATATGAACTATTTGTAAAAAAATCGTGATTTACTTTAAAGTTTCATAATTTCATTAAAAAACTACGCAAAAGTACTTAAAATTACGAAATATTTAATGCTTAGAATATTAATGATATTCTCATATTATCACGAAATCAAGTTTATGAAGTAGTGAGTTGTTGTATATTCTGTTGACTAGAAAATAAATAGAATATAATATCCTTAATTCTTATCAGAAGCAGAGCATCAATATTTGGAGGTAAAATATGCAAATGTGACACAGTGACTTCACGTTTACCAGCTACAGTTTCTATTGCAGAACAATTTGCAAACAAAAGGTAGATCACGAAAACAAATAGACATTGCCATATTTGTTTAAAATAGTTGACATTATAATATAAATATCGTTTGTTAAAATCCTTTCGTCAGACTTAACTAAGAATGATAGGTTGAGTTTGATAGAATTGACACAAAACAATGTAATGGAACTCTCGTAGCACTTTACAATATGAAACCTTCCAAATACCTGACGTTACAATTGTTAAGTGTGTTTGTTTTGGAAAAAGTATAATGCAATAGTGTTATCATATTCCGTATTTGTATCAATATTTAAAAAAATGTAATTCATTCATAGTTGAATATTGATATTGAAAATTAAATCAGTGTCTAAATTGTATAAATTATTAAACAAAATGAAGTCACTATTAATACTAATGCAATGTACATCTAGTCCCTCTCCGTCATACCACATCACATCAGAAGCACCCACCTAGCATGGCCCGCTCATGGCTCACAGCATCAAAGAAGGCGTCCTCCCAGAGCTGCATATTGTCCCACACCGCCGTCCTCTCCCGGTTCTTCAACAGTCCCTCGAACAGATAGGTCCTCACCACGTCGTCACTGCTCACCGTCACCATGAGCAACTCCCCCATTGAGTACCTATAGTGTACAGTAGTGATGGCATTCTTCATAATATTATGCTAGTTTTTTAAATAACTTCATTCTTAAGAATTAGTTCAACAATGCTTTTCAGGGAGAAAAAGTTGTGCTTTTTTAGCTTAATATTATATCTGCTAAGAAAACTGTAAAAGATACCGAGAAGGATATATTTTAGCACAATATTATAAATAATGTTATGACAAGTTAGTAATTTGTAAAATTTTAAATAGAGCACACATAATAATATAAACCACGACAGACAGGATAATAATGATAATAAACAGATAAACCAATTACATAGAAGCTCTATTCAATTCAGGATTGCATACTTGTTGACACATGGCTTTACTTATTTTTTAAGGATTACTATAGTTTAGCAAGCTGTGGCCAATGCATCCGTAATTATTTCGTAATAAAATTTAGGTTTTTTCTGGTGTTTTAATACTTTATCACAATTTTAAAACATCAAAAATTCCGCTATCAAAATATATGCTTACTTATTAAATAATCAGACAATTTAGATAAACATTTTATATAAAAAAACAATCAAAATTTAAAGGGAATATATAACCTATTGAATAATAAAACAATCGGATAGTACAAAAAAAGGGGCGGCAAAATTTTTTATTTTAATGATTAAAATTTCAATATCTAACTCCCAACTTTGTTTTGTTTTGAAATATTTCATGACTTTTTTCCCTATCGTGGGGAATGGGGATTACCAATAATTCAAAGGGCGGGGCAAAAAATCACCATCACTGTAGGTATATTGCTACTAATTAGGGAGGAGGACACAAATGTCCCCAGCACTGTACCTGTGACCGGTACACAAGCGACTCTTGGGCAGACAAGCGGGCGGCGAGATGGACTGCAGGTGCGGATGCGGCGACAGGACGGTGGAGGGTGCGGCACGCTGACCGCTACTGTTCGGCGGGCTGAGAGAGTTGCGCCGTGGCTGCTGAGGGGGACTGATGGTCGTGGGGGAGGCGGGCACAGTGACAGGCGCGGCGGGCTGTGGGGACTGCAGCTTCTGGTTTTCGTCCACCTCTGTGGTGTCTGAGTCAGTTTTGCGGACTATGTGGGGTGTTGTAGGGTGGAGGGGGGGTTGAGGCAATGTGGAGGAATGCGTCACAGACAATACTCTGATACAATAATTTGACATAGGTATTTAGCTATAATTGACATGATAGGACATCTACACTCTCATGCATATATAATTAATTCATTGACAATCAGCATGGCAAAATCGAAGATATATTCGAACTTACAATCAGCTCATTTGCATTTATTATGTTAATGAGCTCAAATAGTTCTACGCAATATCACAATATTATGTACACTAAAATTGACACTCATTATGAAACAAGTTGTTAGTATAGTTTATCTAGTAAATTTAGTTCTATGTGGAAAATACGCACAAAAAAATATTTAGGTTGATTTTACTTATTATTATTTACTTAACAGAATACAAACGTTACATGCAAATAAACTATTTTGCCATCTATTAATTGTTAGATAGCTGTTGTACTGTTTACAAATGCAGAAGGCTTATCCATCCTAATTATAGTTCAACATTTATAATAATTTAAACAAACTTTATGCTTCTGTCAGTGTGTTGATTATACTAAAATCAACAAGAAAAACAATATGATAGTTAAAATATAGTCTTATACTACTTATCCGCAATCTTTATGGTCAGAGTCTTCATCGAAATCTCAATGTTTCACTAAATTAATTCCAATTATTATTTGAAGGTGTTCTTTTATCATATTGTTTGTTTCTGTCAAGCTGATGTTGCAAGTGTAGAAGATATCAAGTATTTCCTACTTAATTAAATCCTCATAATATTTATTTTTCTATTCCATGACATAATTTAAATCAGGAAAAAGCAAAGTGAAAATACAGCATTTTCACCACTGAAAATGTAATGAATAGAAGTATAGTTTGCATCGTTCCAATTATACATAATATTTTTAAATAGCCAAACTTGTTCCATAGAAAAGTTCACGTGTATGTGACCGCACACGATGCTAATGTTCACAAATAATTTCATGTCAACTAAAATCAATTAAATCACTTAAATCAATTAAAATCACTGCAATAATGATTAACCTAAATATTATGTTTAAGTGAAAAAGTAAATAACAACAAGATATAATATACTGTATGTCAAAATCAACCGTATGAGCCATCTTTGCTATGACTCTCTCCTTTGAATTGGACAGACTGATTGATTAAGATTTATCTCTCATCTTGTTCGCAAGAGCGTTTCGGATAATGTTTATCGCTCAATGGTAATTATTCATCTAGTTTACTTGACCTTTCTAAGGGAACTAAATCTTGGCTGCAGTTCGATACAAATAAATGTCATATTTGCGTGTAGTGTTGTTAATTTAGGTTTTAATTTGGTTTTCATTGTGGTAATAGAACAACGAGACACACTATTACAATAACTGAAATTTATAATAATTAGCTCTACAAAAAAGTGACACCACATTTTTTCTAAATTTTTTCGAGTAAAATTTGTTAAAAAAATTTAAAAATTTGCTCTTCTTCTATTTTCCACAAATAATTAATTATAATCAATATTATTTTATGTTTGGAATTATATATTATAATATTGATACTTCAAGTAGTAATAGCTTATTAAAACAATAAAAGTGGTTCAATATAATGGACACAAAAGTATTTATAACATTTTACCTATTATAGAATGTTACATACTTTTCTACCAACATATAGTTTAGTCGTTTCATATTAGAAATGTGAAGCTTGCATATAACAAAATCGATTGCAACACGCTGCTGAAGGTCCAAAGCCCTGATTCCATAGCAACAATTTACTCGTGATTATTTTATTACTTGGTCTGTCCGTTGACTAGAGTTTCTCGCTCTGGCTCTGGTTTAGCATGTTCTACATGTATGACTTATTTTACCTGATCATATAAGATACTCTAAGTTTGTTGCACTGCGTATAGGCTACAAGTAAAGCTGGGATTTGCTGTTTGTTTTTTCTTTTTAGTCTGGTTTAATGGATGTTTTTTTCGGTGAGAAAATGGCTAGAAAATTAAATGTTTAAAAAATTGATTCTAGTGATGTGGTTAAAAATAACGTTGTACTAATAATAATAAAGTGCAGAAACTTGTCAAGGTTAGAAAACAGAGCGATAAGATTTCAATTCATAATATGAACCAATATTATTATATGAAGATCGAAATTGGTTAAAAGATATAGATAAAGCTGCCATTAAATCGTACACCGGGTCAATTGGTTATCCGAGGTCTCGCCGCTGTCAAAGAAGCCGAGATCATTCACAAGTTCCGAATGCAGATCTTTCGGCCTCTGGGGTTTACTCTTGAGATCAATGTTCTGGTACTCTTCTCCGTTCAGTAGAACTGATGAACCTGGCGGCGGAAGATGAAGAAATCGGTTAAATATAGGCGGAAAGTTCAAGTCATCTGTTGCTTCCCTTGTATAGAGCACAGCAAAGGCAACATATGTTCATACTTAACAATGTAAAATGGAAGTTTAAATATATATATTTAGACACTTTTCTCAACTCCTACACTGACAATTCGTGATTTACTATAATTAATACTTAAACAATATAAGGATAATAGTAATAAGCTACCTATCCAATATACTGAAAAGATCTGGGAATTTTTTTTTTATAAATTAAGAATTAAAATTAAAACAACCAAGAACCTGTAGCCTACAGTTCATTTGAACATAACATATTAGAATGGTTCTAAGCGAAAATCTGCCGCAATAAAACAATAGCAATATTTTGAGAAAAAACTATCGATTTAGTGAAGTTTTCTATTCAATTATAATATATTATAACAAATATCCAATTAATGAGAATAAGATTAATAAGGTTATTGAAAGATTAATATGGTAAAGAGAAAGTAATAGTGGGATTAAAAAGTGGAAAATGGAATCTACGAGAAAATGATAATCAAATTTTACTATAGTAAAATTTGATTATCATTTTCTCGTAGATTTCTAAAATTCAAAAACAAAATTCCTAAAAATATACAGTTCAAAATATGTTTAGATATTATTGTTATTTATTTATCAATAATAACTATGTACTGATAAAAGTAAAACTCTATAACTTGAAGTACACGTCAATGAAATGAGACATCAAATACAATTAAACGAATTAACTCGGCAATAATTATTCCCCAATTTAAGAAACTGTCGTAAGGCGTTGATATTCCCATATTAAAATGTCACCTCTCCAAATAATCAAGCAAACTGACTTCAACGGTTTTCATAACCTTTACATAATAATAAAAATATATAGAATCGATTCATTTTACACAAATGTTAAAATCAGTCTATTACAGTCAATGATGACCACTGCTATAATCAAACATGGTAACAACAACAATAGAAAAGAAAAAACCTTCAGCTATCACGACGCCATAATCTACTACATAAAGACATATTATATATTATAGCGTAATAAGGTAAATTAAGATGTTAAGTATGGAAATGAAAGCATTAAAAAAACCACTAAACAACAAACGCGAGTAAGCCACATTGTAGTAGATTTAACCAGATACAGACTGATTGTACATTAGAGGGACCAGGATAATCATGTCAGTAATATGGGAGACGCATTGTACGAATACGATATAAATAACATGGGTGAACACATCATAAAACACTAACAATAAGAAGTAACACAATGAACTATAAGATAACAGAAAACTTTCTAGATACATGAACAACTTGAAAATAATATATTATACACATTAATAAGCAGAAGTGGTCGGGGGAGTCGACCGGCTTTGCTTCTATTAACAATAAGCGATTGAGCGATACACAAATGCACGTTAACCGACATTAAAACAAAACAGAAACCTTATAGTACGCACCAAACATTATAATATATTCATAAAAGTTTACAAACATTATTTGTAAATTCAATGAAATGTAATTTCATTCACATGTGCATTAAAATGTGGACCCGGTGAATTGAAACCGGAATTTCATATCAAAACATATTTTTATGGCTTGCAAAGTCCACAAATTGTTTCCTTGATTTAACATATTATTATTATTGTATAAACAAAATATTAAAAAATCTTAAATTTCTTGGAAAATCGGTGTAACATATTAATCAGTTGGATTTGTTACCAAGACACTACTAATCAAATCGAGATTTATCCACCTAAATTCTAATCAAACAATTCAAGATTTAACTGGATCATATCAAGAACTCTACATTTTCTCGTGATCTAAACAATAACTTGGAGCTTGGAGGAAATCCAGGGCTTGACAAGTCATATCAGAACTGGATAAAATCTTAATAAAATTCATGAAAAATTCAAAACACATTTGAAATCGAAAAATAATTTCACTTCATTACAGTAATATAGAGCGCGTGAAATAGAAAGTGTGTAGAAACCGATTGTGCATCCCTACTCATTGTGCTCAGAAAGTGCAGACCGACCAGACAATAATCAACAAAAAATGACGGACAATCACCACCAGAATAATATACAAAGTTCAACATTAAGTTCACGCCGAGTGGTGTGTATCATGCACCATGGAATCAACGGGGTACAATAGCTATACATAATATGTAGCACTATACGACAACACAGATGAGATATTTAGTTGGGTAATAGGCCGGGTGTGGACAAAATGGAGACCGCAAAGCCCAACTCTAAACACTGCTAAAAGCCTTGATTTGAAGAGTCCGCCAAGGGCAAGTGTTACAGCTGATTGCAATTTACGTTTTAGGTCAGACAGGGTTCATTATTAAGAGTACACAGAGTCATACTAGAGTGTTGATTAGGTATAGAAATATGTGTTTGTTAATATTTGGATATGCATAATTATTGAATATATACAATATTTTCCAATATCAATATTTCTACCAAAATAAATACAATTTCGTTATTCTTCTAATTATGAAAACAGTTCTCCAGAAAGAGCATCAATTTATATAAAACACATCATCCATGCATTGTCACTAAACTAACTAAACGTATATTATATAACTTTAGTAAAATATGTTGTTATTATGCCCATGAAACTATCATCCTGTTGAATTGCTATGTTTACAATTATAAATATTGAAAATATACTTATTATGTGTTAACCTTTAGCATAACGCTAACGATTATTTTTAATAATATATTATTGTATCAATGATATTTACATAATATGTATTATTATTAGCTATAATCTCTATATTAGTATATGTCTGATTGAATGAAATGTTATTATTATGTGTAAAAGTGTTTATACTAATCGAAGTGGACAATTATTGTTCAATTCAGTTTTAGTTTGCTGACATCAAACAAGTTGAAAAGAATATTTCTTAGAATTAATCTGGATAATTAAATACACTATAATTAATAAGAACATTTCATATGTAATATACAATAATTCACATTTTTAATACCTAATCAACACGTTTAACAAGTGGCAACATTTTTCAGCGATGAACAAATTTATTATTTCCATATTATTGAACATCGCGCACACTATTTGATACTTAAAGTAGCGCCTAGATTTTTCGGCTGACAATGTGCCCAACAAGTACACTGATGAGAATGTTAGCGACGTGTACATGTGTGTAGAAAGCACATGATGTTTACACATAACACAGACTGACAATGGTGGACAGACAACTGAGACTGGGGGGGGGGGGGGAGGAGCGAGATGAAGGCCGCCCGGTTGCTGTGGTTACCTTTCCTTGGGGAACCGAGTGGTGAGAAGGTGAGAGCATGCGACTGAACCAACGAGAGGGGGGTTCGAAGGTCTTCCCTAACCTCCTTCAACCAACCAGCTAGGACAAGAGAGGTCGCAAAATACTTTTCAAATGTCATTCAAACACTCTGGATTTCAACAGATGCGCGCAATGGCAATGGGGCGTGGGGCGGGGTCGGTAGGTGCGGCCAGTTGAAATGATATTTTCCGGAAGAATGAAATATCACTCAATGCTTCAGTTCAATATAATATTGTTGATTAATTAAGGTTATCATAAGTTTATGTTCGATTCGATTCTCAAAATGAAGAGAAAATCATTACACAATTTTATGTTAGGGCAATTTATCAGTATAAGGTTAGATAACTCCTAAGCCGAATATACCATGCGTACATTTAAATTAGAAAGTGATAATTTAAGCGCTACAAAAATGCGAAATCAAACAGAAGGATACTAGCAGATGCGTTATGAAACTAGAGACAAATTGTGTTAGCAAAAAACTCCTATTGTTACCAAGATATCGTCAATAAAAAACCATACGAAAATAATATACATATTCAAAGATTTAATACAACATATGTATAAGGGCAGAAAAAAATTGATTTTCAATGCTATTAATTAATGCATTTTAAATTTAGAAAAACATGAAAGTTATTCCGCAAAATTAACAATAAAATTAAGTAAATAATATTATTATGCATCTTTATAAAATGGAAGTATATATTAATAGAATAATAATATATACAGAATATCAAAAACAATGGTTTTGAATTGAGATCAGATGTAGACATTTCAGTAGCTTATAAAAGTATATTATATTATGATATATTAGCATTTTTAAGGGTGCATCTTTTCCATTTACCAACGTAATAACAGAACGAATCTGAAATAATGTTATAATTTATATGTACATTTAAAAATATAAAAAAATAATTAAATATGTGCAAAAATTATAATAAGCTTGATAAATAATAGTAACATTCCTTACAAGAGTGAAATCAATAAACGTTTAACATCGTGAGAAATATTTATATTGTGCAGTTAAAATTACTAAACTTATTGCTTTAAAATTGTTATATAAAAGATAAATGTATAGTATGTTACAGTAATTCTTCAATAAATAAATATAGGATAAATTTTAAAAATACATTTTTTAATTAATGTGGAATCGCTAATATATAAATGTTGATTGAAAAATACAGATAAACATTGTACTACTATTGATAATTAGAAAGTAGTAAATAGGGTTAACAGTTAATATATTTATAATGGAAAACTTACTAACTGCAGCAACAACAGCGCCTTTGCCTTTCTGTCCAAAATTGTCTTCACTACCAAATGGTGAAGTCGTCTGATTACAGTAACAAATAGAAATCGTATTAATAATTATATCAAATAAAATGACATATTTTAAAATGAAAATAATAGTAAGGACTACTAATTAGTAATTAATAATATTAAATAAATATGAAAATACTCCCGCTCGAAACGCGCTTATGTTAAAAAAAAAATTAAATAAACGATATTAATTTTTTATTAGAGAAACATAACTAATTGTTGATACCGAATTCTACAAATATCAATATTAAACTCAACCAAGTTATCCCGGGTCTAAAGATTTTGTAAATTTTCTAAAATTTCAATAAATCAATTTGACACAATATTCTATTAATCTGTCTATGTTATAATATTAAACAACTACAAACATTAAATCAATTAAACAAGTTTTCATAAATATTTGGTAAATTAACCAAATCCTTTCGACCCGGGAGACGAATTAAAAGTAGATGTAATCTCGATAAAGAATAATAATTATGTTCTGGTTATTTTCTATTTTCAATAATTTAATAGATTTGTACATTTTAAATTGATCAAAATGTCTGCAATTATTTCACAGCTCACGTCAGATAGCACATTATATAAGGTATTGTAACATACACTATTTACAAAATTGGTAGACATTTTTTTATGCAAAGTCCACCTTTACAAATAATACCTTTATTGCAGTGGCACAAAGTAATGATGGTTAAAAATTGCAGTGAACGAATAAAAGAATTACATTATAGGCTACTCTAATTATAACAACAAGGATACATTATGCATTATTAATAGCCTACAACTCATTTCACAGGTAGTTAACTCTTTATTTGACTACTGACAATAACTTAACAATTAAAACTTGTTACAGCAACACTTCCTCTCCGAACCTGTAGACCAATTATTAACGAAACACGCCATATATTATATTGTACAATAGGGCTCCCTCCTGCAAATTAATGTGAATAGTATAAAATAATGATCTACGAAAATCTATTTTGAGCTTAAAGCGACTAAATATAGGAGCAATGTTATAAGAACTTCCTGTCCTATTTGATTATCTATTGGCAGTTATCTGCATTCTGCTCACGTCGGCTTTTCCCTAAGTCTCGTGTAAATATTTTTTTAAAATCTGGATTTTAACTGCTGCTAATTGCATAATGGGTTGTGCATTGAAAAGAGAAGGATCTTTCTAACGCGTGTAGACTATACGTTTTATATAAATATTAAAACAAAAACGGTAAATGTTTATTATACAGTTCTGTATAATATTGACGTTTTATGTGTTATGTGTATTATGGAATAATCTACTTACTGTTTCAAAAGCAATAGAGATATTAATGTCTGATCTATTCTGTCACTATCAATCATCTCTATCTCTATAGAAGATTAAATAATTCAAATTATGAAACCATTTTCAATATAAAAAGCAATAATATAATTTTTAATAGAATTGAAAACTTGGATATTTGTGTTGAATAGGTACACCACGTCGGCCTCGATCAATTACAAATTTATCAGCTATAATGCATTTCAAATATAATTTTGAATTAGATTTTATTAGAATTATTTTATTGATCTGTATAAGTTCGTTGTCATTTTAAAACAGAAAAGGTGGTTTATAGTATTAGTACATTATTTTACCATAGAACACATTTTAAAAACAAGAATCGTCACATCTGAAAAATACAACAGAACTTATCACACTAAATAATTATTTAAGTATGCCCAATAAGTTCCCAAATTCCCAAAAAAAGGGGTAACACACAAGTAACCACCAGTAATGAGCTATGCTTATGTATTACTTGTAAATGTTGCATAACAAATACAGGGTTCGCACCATTGGCCCAATATTTTTTTCAAGGCTTTTCAAGGCTTTCAAATCACCATTTTCAAGGTCATAATTCATGTTTGCACAAAATAAAACCGCAATTTTAAGGTTGTAATCAGATACTTTTAAGTAAAG
>JAUZND010080690.1:0-16081 GCA_034780555.1 Coelogynopora nodosa | reverse complement strand
TAAATTAATAATGATCTATTCAATTGATTAAATAAAAGTGAAATTGTATTTTTGAAAGTGTCGGTTATATTTGAATTGTTAAATCATTTAAAATTGTTAATTTCAAATGCATTGATTGAGGCAACATTTGGATTGTATTTTACTTATTAAAAATACTTTGAAACACGTGGATACGCTGACAATATTAACAAGATAAGTTAGTTTAACGTTGTGTATATATATATTGTATATACAACACAAAATATCTTAATTCTGCCTAGTTTTTGTGATATATAAAGTATTTTTCTTACACGTATGTTATTACATTTGAACTGTCCTATTTTGGTTCGTGTATGATAATGATATAATAAAATTGGGACAGATATTATTAAGTTGGATATATTCAACATTTTGTTGGATAAAGCTATATTTGTGAAAACCTGGTAGCTAATATTTTCGTAGTGGATAAAGGTAACAAATACACAACATAGATAGCCCATTTTTAATTATATTTTAACATAAGTCAATTTACATGACATACATTACAAACAAATACAGTTTTGTTTGAACACTAGCTTCATACGCATTTTACATAACTGAGTTTCCAGACTTTTTCCAGAATTTAAGAATTCTAAGAAATTTATGGAGTATGCAGTTAAAAGGTTATGTCACAACAGTTTGGAACAAAAAGGATTACACGTCATAATAATTTTTTTCAGTTCAAAGTTAAAGTTTATCGATAACCTCATGGTTGCGAAACCAAATAGAGTCAAAATCCGGACGCCTCATGGTTGCGAGTGGAGTGAGCAACCTATAACTGCGGCGAAGCGGCGATAATTGTTAGGGTCCGGATTATTAGTTACCATAGAGATAAATATTTTAAACTCAATAACTGTCAAAATAAATTAAACCTGCAAATAAAATAAATTAAAAAAAGTGTGTAGATTAATTGCTAAAAAGTCATATATCCAAATTTTCAAAAAGTCTCCTTTTCCAGATCTTTAATAAAAAAACTCCTGTTTTTCTAGACTTTTCCAGTCTGGAAAACACTTTTTAAAAATTTCAGACTTTTCCAGTTAACACCAATGCAAACTTGTAAATAAATTATATAAGATGTATACGGACCGAGGACAAAAATCCAGAATACTATAATGAGAACATCTTTGATCCTTCAGATATAAAGCGAATGTGTCATTCTTTACAGGACAACATCTAATTATAGACTTTATACCTGAATATCGCAACGAAAACGAATACAAAATAAAATAACGAAACGACTAACTGGTGATATCTTTATAGTAATAGTATAATAAATGTTGACAAGGACAACATTATATTCATATATATATCATATATATACTCTCTATAGAAGCATATGTTAAAGAGGTGTTGATATAAAACAGAAAGAAATCTATAACAGCGAGTCCCTAACATTTTAAGAAATTTTTACCTATACAATAAATCCAAAAGACAAAAAAACAGAGACAGTATAACTGTAAGATCTGATCAATAGAAGGCAAAACAGGAGATTCAACCATCAACATTTTGTAACGTATAGAGTTTGTCAACTAACAGCATCACAATTGCCCAAAGTTAGAGACTTCTGGGGTTCGAACCTGCTCCATGTTATCTGATTACCAATCTTACCAAGCTATACGGGTCTCCGCGTCTTGCTATTATATCATAAAACATACTATCAAACCTCACAAAACACAACAAATACTTTTAATAATACTAATTGATACTGACACGAAGTCGAGATGCTATAATGTAACCCAAAAAATCAAGCCCTTGAAGACATACTTTTCTTATGTCACTATGTAAAGTCATCCTTTTCTCATCAGTATCTCTCCTCACTAATGCATGTAAGACCTCACTATATATGCATGATAATCAAACGACAAAACTTGGCTGTATATAGAGTGAAATAACGCCGTGAATCGATGATGATGATGATATACGTAGCATAGCTATCCAAGACTCTACACAATGCAGCTCATATATAGTGAAGAATCAGGAAATGAAGTATAGGAATCAATTATGCATACATATGTGTCATATCTTAACACATTCAAAGATGCCTCTCTCCATCCATGAATTATTCAAGTATATTGCACCTTTTCATCACTATAATATACGATCACTGCAGATAGAGGCACACTGCCAAAAAATGTAGTCTGATATTATAATATATTCATCTAAAACTAACCGTTGTATACTCGTATTTTCGGTTGAAACCTCGTAGGCTGTAAAACCTATAGACGGTAGGTTTTTTAAGGTTTTATAGGAGATACAAGATATGTATATTATGAGCAATATACATTATGAAAATATAAAGTGTAAATTAATTCGATTGACAGGAAGGAGGAGCTGATGATCCCTCGCCCTGTATATGATATAAGTGTGGCTTTATAGATGTGTGTTCAGAAAATGTCAGAGGTCTGTCTGACAGGCGAACACCCTACCTGAATGGGTGCACATGTGCGACCTGATGATGACTATACACTGTCGAAAGTGATTAAGATGCTATAATGCAGAAATTTGTTCTGTGTTATTATTACAAAACGGATCAAAGTTTCAAATGTCAAATGTTCAAAATGTATGCGCTGTATATATCCGAAGTTTAGAACACCGAGAGTGAAACAACTTTTCGTACATAAAAAGATCTTTAATTGTATTAAACTTTATTCCTATCAAACTTTATAATTAATAATGTTCACAAAATTTAGTGGCAATGGTAATTATTAACTAATGAACGCTGTACAACATAGTATTATTATACAAACGTTGAATGAGAAGGTATAAACACTTAGCACTGCAGTTTGTCTAAAACAATTATATTGAAGATATAGCCATAATATGGGAAAAACGCTAAACAATGTTGAATTAGTCAATTAAATAATACAGAAAATACTGAAATGAGACAAATAGTGTTTTCCAAAAAATAATAAATTCTTCTCATCTTTATGCTTAATTTTATTGCTTTCAATTCTTTCAAACTCCCCCATATCATAATATCTGCCAAAACCTGTCAACTCTCACATTTAAAATTCATCGCCGAGGGCAGCAACAGACTCTGGTTCCCATAGAAACACCCAGAACAGATGGCCCAGCCTCTATCGAAGCATGCATGCTTGTCCGTAGAGGCAGCGATCAATGTCTGCGTTGCTCGCTATAATATAACTGTAACCCGCGGGTTTTTATGTTAGTGTTGTTCAGGAACACATCCCCGCCACTGCTTTCAAGAACATTATAATATTATCATCCTGCTTCGTGTGTGTAACATGACAGAAATGTTGAGAGAGAAATTAGAAGTGGTTTCAAGACAACGAAAGTGAAAGTGGCGTCAGTGATTTGAAATGGAGAGAAAGCGAAGCTAATCAAGCCGACAATAGGGTACTATATCGAGATAAGAGAGGTCGGAGGGGATGAAAATCAGGAAAACAGCTATGGAACACGTCCTCTGATCACCTATCTAGCCGGGGTTAAGAAGTTTTTGTCTGTTTAACTCGTGTGTTATAGACAAACGCGTATAACATTTTGTAAAGAACTCTCACTAATTGCACCCCTTAGCCGGCTCACAGTAATTAACTTCTTTACTATCGCTGTCTCCTTGCGTAACACAACATAAGCGGTATGTTTAATTAATAATTGAACATCTTACTTGTAAAGATCAGCCCTGCTGCATCAGCGTGGGAGATTGTGATCACTGCTATGGAATAAACACACCAGCTACATGATGACTCATCCTACATGTTGGTAGTACAGTAGGTACCTCCCCTATATACAATATATAGTCACAACATTATGGATCACTCAATATTGTATAATATCATGCCTGAATGGGAGAAAGTTGTTGACTTCAACTATAGAAATCCATAAAATTAAATTGTCCGACCAGATGTGTCTGTCATAAATAAAGGTGTATTTATTGTGCACTTAATGTATATAGGAGGCTCAGTTTTCTAGTTGTGTAGGGCTGAGAATGCCAATTAATTGTCCCACACTGTTGGGATGCCAATAAAGTTTGTGATTTGGTGCCGACTATATATATACTATAACTGTCTATGTCATACATATGTATACTAACTATAATATATGTAAATGATTATATTATACCGACTAAGTATATTATATACACAATAACTAACTGAGCACCTAAACAAATGGAAGAGCTTGTGGATAAGAGATTTTATAGTATGTATACTGCATTGTATAAACTTGTTAAAACTATAACTTATCCTCTAAATTAGGATTGTCCACTATTCAATAGTCACGCCATAATTGAAATCATATAAAGAGCAATATTGATATTATGAAATTTAATATTTGAAATTATAATATCATAATCTTTGTTCACAGTCAATTACGCTAACGCTAGAATCAAATTCACATAACGCTAGAATCAAAACTATATACACCATGTCACGAATTAAAACTAGAATCAAAACGATATGCACCATGTCACAAGCAAAACTATATGCACCATGTCACAATCAAAACTATATGCACTATGTCACGCTAGAATTAAAACTAGATACACAATAAAGTAACGCTAGGATTAAAATATAAACATCTTACAATTAAGTTGTATATTAATTTTCCCATTGCACACGAGAAAATGACTAGAAAACAATATTTTATTCGTCAATTTAAAATTCTCTCTTAATTTCGCCCGTGCTATTATCTTTCCTTTGGCCAACATTGCTCAACAAACAGCCACAAATCGGAAGCATGATTGGGTTGGGAGGAGCAGTTGTGCTCACTCCTCTTCCTCCATAACAGGGAGAGAAGACTGTGAGAGGCCTCAGAAGAAGATCGGCACAGACCTCTTGTTGACACAGATTGTTGGCTGAGCAAACAGGGACCCCCCCCCCCCTTCACTAGCGTGCCAAGATCCGCTCCACAGTCGCAGGAGGAGAGAGAGAGAGAGAGAGCGAGAGAGAGAGAGAGTGGTGTGTGTTCGACGACAGGATTTCCTAGATTGGTGTCGACTCGAATGTCAGAGGGAGCATATAGGATGAATAGAGCAGTAGCAAGAGTGAGTACCGCCAGTTCGGTGGACTTGTGCACCAAATAGTTACATACTGTAGATACACTACTTCTGGCCGAGAGTGTTCGAAACGATGTATATTAAAAATCATTTTTTTAAATACATATTTTGACAAAAGTAGAGAACAGATGCCGGGCTCACCTTTTTCGATGTCAATTGGACAGCATATCAAAGAATCTCAAGGTGGAAATCAGGTTGGCCTGAAATAGGAAAATTACATTATAGTATATAACATTCCATTTATAGTGAAATGACAGTTCAATAGTTTGTTATAAAACAGAAATAACATTTTGATTAAAACTTAATAATTAATGACAAATAAGTTCGTTTTATTTAGAGTAAAGTTATTTTATATACTCATGCGTTATAAAACCTTGCAGATCTCACACATATCAATATTGAGGTAAAATGGCGATACAATAATGCATGTTCAAAATGATCCGCTGTATAGTATATTGTATACGCAGAAAGGGAACACACTGAACTCCCGATTCATTCGATATATTAAATAAACATTTAGATTTGCACAGAACAGGTTTCACTCACACTGTGCTATAAAAATAAACTCGGTCCCAAGAGAAATAGAGAATGCCCTGTAGTGTAGGAAAAACAGTTTCCGCCAACCAGAGAGATAAATTTACTCAGCTGATAATGTGTGCAATTTTGACACACTATGCAGCACACAGCAAGTATATAGTTATAAGTATATATATACATACAGACTATAATAAAGGAGATATCTTTATAAACTGGTGCATGCATTTATATATAAGTCAAGATCACAAGAACAGAAATCCATTATATATATATTTTCGACAGTGAAATTTTATGGACATGCCAAATAGTTTGCTTATGACTGCATTATAGGTATAAACCCCGGACGCGTGTTTGGATGAGGATGGCTGAAATAACTGTTAGTATATGATTTTTAAACATGTAAGCTGGAAAAGTCATGTTTGTTATAATATGTAGTTAACATGTAAATATGGTAATTCTAAATATTATCTATTATACCCTGGGCAGATTATATATACATTGATTCATTTAATCGCAATAAGAGTTTACCCTATTTATTGTATATATATTTAAGAATGAATAAAACCATTTGAAGGAGAAATATTTAAAAACGCATGACCCGATTTTTCGAACCAAACTATATAAGGTTCATTATGATATTATATAGGTATAATGAAAAACATATAATTGATGAATAATTGATGGACCAGTAATTTTTGTTGCATCATTCATTGTATGTAATTATTTGCAACATAAAACTGATTTAAGAGGGTAATAATGTCAGAAACAATATTATATTTAAAAAATCAATATAATATAATAATCAAAATAAAATATCAACCCCAGTTGTATTGTGTATCGATGAAAGCTTTGTATTCCCGCTTTATTCGTACATTATAATGCATTGCCTGCTGTTTTCCAGTGTTTGGAATCATATACGCACGATATTATTTATTACTGTATATTTTGGGGCAACAATAAGAGGAATTCTTAACGTAAATGGAACAAATATATTTTGAAATAATGAAATAAAGAAAAAAGGAATTTATATAACGCCCTCAAAATATATATACAACCTCGTCCTAAGTTATATCCTACTATGATTTTTTCTTTTGATACAAATATCCGCAACATATTTTGAAAATAAAATCACTCAAAAAAATATATAGGCCTTATAGCCTATAATAGAAGATTAACCACTTATAATCTGCGACTTGGTGTGATATATCATATATAGTAACAAAATAGTAACGATGTTGATACTATATATATATATATAGACATAAAGAAAACCTTTCTCGTTTTAGATTTGATAGAGCTTGACAACTAATTGCATTTTAACATGTCACTCATGCGAGTATACAATAACACTCGAATCATTATGTAAATAAGACTAGGCTGTATACCTTCATTTATTTATGCTCTGAATATATGCAAAGAGAGAAATCTATAATAAATGATGAAAGATACAAATAAAGAGACAAAACAAATATTTATTATAGTTTTACTGTTTTTAAATTTTATAACCTAGCTTTTTTAGAAATCATTAATTTAGCCGAGTATTAAAACCGTAAAAACCAATTAATTATATACAATGATAAAGCAAAGCAATGAGGCAGGCATACACTTATGATTTTTATATTTGAAAAAGATGTCTCTAATTAGATACCTTAATTACCAGCAACAGAGCATCAAAGATTCCGAAAATGAGAAATCTGAATACATACATGTTCACTGCATGCGTATAATTGCATATTATACATTTAATCTACATTATATTAATTTTTAAAAAGCTTCCAATAAGCGGATTTCAGGAAATAATTACCCCGAGCCTGAATAGTACAGTGTGTATCTAATACGCACACATTACGCAGTGAATCAGACATGAAGAAAGCCAACCGAATTCATTCCAGGATGTAAATACCCACCTAAGTCGTCATCGTGAATATAATATACAGAAAAAAAGGATACATGCCTCAAGGAATGGAAACATGTTTCATGAGCTATATAAGTAGACATTAAAAAAATAAGTCTACTTAAATGATAGAAATCCGACCTCTAAGAAGCTTACGGGGGTTTACATATAATGTTGAAATGATTCAATTAACAAGGGTCCGTATATATATATAATATAGGTAATGTACAGGAATATTTTATAACAAATATGGAATTGTCAAATATATTGTATTGTTAAATATATATAGATTATAGACAAGATACATCTTCACAAGATTAATTGTCACGTTTAGCGTTTGTCCCAGGTGTGATGTCTGATGAATCTTCATTTATATATTTATTACCATTCAAGTATATTATTATAGTCTCCTTACTATATATATATGTATATATATATATATACAATAGAACACATAAGGCATGCCTCGGGGTTGGCTCACTTGTCACTCAAATCCGTAATAAAAAGAAGAAAGTGAAGCGACGGTAATTACGAAACCGAATTATGTGATGTGCTTTGAGGAAATCAATAAATATTTCACTATATATACACTATAATGTAATATTATAATAGAACAAGGAATTGCTTTACCTCATTAATAATGTTCTTTCACGATATAATACATCTATTTTCACAATTTTTCCTTATAATTAAAAATTATATTGTAAAATATAGCTTACTGACTTTGTAAAAATAAAAATGTAATTAAGTTTTAGGACGAAAGAAAATGGGTCAGTTAATAAAATATTTATCATTCATTCTAATAGGATGATAGGTTATAAAGGTTATAAAGAAACTCATAGTATGTTAACTATATTTTAAATCACATAATATGATATGTAAATGAGATATATTAACAGTTATTTACTAATCATTCCTATAAATTTGTCGTATATATACTCAATAAACAAATTTCTTAATATTATATACGATATCTTTAATTTATTATACTGTAATTATTAAACGAATTTCCTTGCAGATATTCTGAATAATTTAATAAACTTATTAAAATAGTCAGAACTGATTTAAAAAATGTAATAAAATCTGTTTTAAGTCAGAATATATACATAAGCCAAAAACCTAATATATACGCTGCAAGCGTACACTATGCAGTCAACCACAAAATAATATGCAAACAGAATATTCGGTTAATTTAGTGGAAATGTTCATTAAGTTGATTAATAAGTTTGCTTTGATCTCAACATAATTATACTCATTTATGGAGTGAAGACCGGAATTGCATGTTGTTGAGCTGTCTGTATATACAGGACTCAGGCATTGAAGGCAAGACGCAGGCAAACAAAAATATATACTAGGAAGTGAGAAGAAATCGAGTTCTTGAGATCAAAGAATTGAGAGGGGGAGAATCTATAGCAGCCACCTCTTCTTCCCTCACAACACTATCCAAGTATATAATGAGCTGAGGAGGACACTCACTGTGGTACCATAATATGTGGCTAGCCTCAATTGTTGATCAAGTGGAAGCGTAAATAACTCGCCTTTTCTTCCGTTTAATCTGCCCAGCAATATCGCGGATCAATGTATCATATATTAAGTACTATAACTGAGTGACGATGGCGAGTCACAAAGTAAAGTAAGAACTATATATCGTGATAATGTACAATCTCAGTCAGCGAACAGATGTGAGTTTTCGTAAATTAATCGTTTCTATAATGGATGATTCTTCGAATACCTAACTTATAAAATAAATTGGGTAAATATAATTTTTTTAAATTATTTAAATGAGTAGTACCTATATTTTAAAATTGTTAATGTAAATATAAGAAAATAATAATGTATACTAACAAATTAATTAAACACATTTTTCAATATCTCTAAATTCATAATATACATTCATCAAGTTTCTTTCAATTAATTTTTCTGTTGACAAAGTTCTATTGTCTAAACATTTCTATCTTATCTTATTTCGACGGAACAAATATTTGACATCTGTCCTCTTTATTCAATTGATTTAATTGATCTTCATTGATTATATATACCTATAACTTTTATGAAATAAATTATGTTAGGTTTAAAATCTTTTGAGGACAACATTTTATAGAATTTTAAATTTTTTTTGAAACTTATACGCACTGAAATAAATTTCTACACACAATAAATATATAAAGTGCACATTTTGGCTTAATATTAAAGCAAGTGTTCAATTTTGACTGACGTACATAGGTACAATTAGTTTTACTATTTAAGTTATATTATATATATATAAGATTAGAAGGTTAACGCTTTCGGCAAAATATTATTGACACTAAGTTAAATTATAAAATAATAACAGATTACACTGCAAAATAATATATATAGTTAATATACTATAATAACACTATAATTTATAGTAAATTATAATATATATTATATAAATTTTTGATTGAAAAAGACTAATTTAAATAGTCGAAAGCGCTATTAAAAAATATTATTTATTCGACATATACGGCGATATGTTTTATTATATAATATATATATATATGTATATATCAAAGTTCTAAACAAACATTTAGTATATATGAAAAGATTGGTTTCTTGATACTATAAAATACACATGGATTATATGTTTACATATATATTTTATTTATGCATGGCAGTGTTATAATATTGCTTGCAGCGTATATTGCATATGGAATTGTTCCCAACAATCCACAACATTTCTGCCATGGAATCTTATAATATATTGTATATACACTGCCTCTTAAATTGCAGAAACAAAACTTTTTCTTTCTTTTTCAATGTAATAATGTGTAATCGATAATATATAGTATAGCCGAATTAAGGTTACACCAGATGAGTTTTAGTCCAGTTCGAATAAAGAGAGTGTATACATTGATTTGCACACTGTTCTATAGTCATCTTTATATTTAAAAAAATTAGAAAAGGAAAGAAAAATGTTAGTCAAATGGTCGAACAAATATATAGAGTAGATAGAATGTATTATATGATTTTAAATTAAGTTTCAAATTATTTATAAAAAAACAATATAGTGAATAAAATAATGTACTTATATACTTACTAACAATTACAACAGTGGGTATTTTATATATAGGTAGTTTCTATTTTATATGGAAAAGTAATACTTGTATAACATAACATTTTTAACGTATATAAACGAAACTAGAATACATTATATTTAAGACTATATAAAAACATTTGATCCACATATATGTTGACCCAACAGATTGAAATATAATTTACAAACTTATATATTGGATGAGTTAATGAGATGTGTTTCCTAACTCTATTTACCTATATAAATGTTCTTCATATATAGCGATAGTTGATGAGATGTACTAACCATGCATTAATATATATATAGAGATTAATTAATATAAATGGCATGTGCAGAAATATATAGTTTAAAGTTAGGCAAAAAATTGCAGAGCTATTTCCAGAAAATAAACCTTAATAATGTACTATAAAATATACTTAAAAGCCATAATATACTTAATCTCTGAATATCATATAATATATAATGTCCTCAAACTCTGCATGAGGTATAACAATAGAACGAGGTGAAACAGGGTTTTAATCTGTTTACCATTCAAACAACATTAATGTCAGCTTTCATTATTTACGGATACTAATTCATAGTTTATAAAGTCAAGATGTGGTTATTACATACTGAGTGCCACATCCGTATAAGCTAAATATTTCATAGGATTATAGATTTTGAGGGCAATATTCCTTTGTGTATAAAACATTTTTGAAAGTTTGAACCACACCATTATAATAATTATAGTGTTATCAGCATGCATAAATCCTTCATATTTTAGAAAACAAACATAACTTTCTTTCTTCTAATTTATATGGTTAATAATATATAATATATGGTAAATACCATAGATAGATATCTATTGTTTAAATGACTAGATAGGCAAACTTGCCCCGATAGTGGCAATACGGTTGTCATGATCACATCGGGGCAAACAAAGTAATATAATTGAATATTTAAATAAATAAATGTACATTAGTTAAAATTATTGATTTGCCCCGATGTCTCAACGGCTATTTAAATATACTTGAGATATTAGCTGCTGCCTATCTAGTAGTTATAGAGTAGTTTAAATATCTATGGATCTAACGGTATGATTTAATCAGATATAAATAGAGATTATTTATTATATATATATATATATACGTTATAATATATATGTTATATAAATAATATATAGGTTTCTATATATAGAAACGTAAAAGTATATTTCGATGATGTTAACTTATTCAGATCAAACTGAGAAAAAATGGAATCTGGGTATTTTTAGCAAAAAATATATGAATCCAAACATTAGAAAAGAAAAGCCGGAAATTATTTTATTAATTATACTTCAATTTTTGGGAGTTTTGAATAACAATATTTTTTAATATTTCCCGCATTTAATATATTTTCCTATTTTGCATCTATATAATAAATTTATGTAAATAAAAGCTTAATATTTGGAAGCCCCTATATATATATATATACATACGATGTATTTGATGATATTGCATAGATGACGGACTATATAATTATATTATAGTTACAAGTGACAGCTACAATTAACCACATATACCTTACATAATCATTTCATACAAGCAGCGTCACATTAATGATATAACAAAGATATACAAACATTTGAACATGCCTATTAAAATTGACTACAAAATGCTGTAATGTAATGATACATAGGTTACAAAAATTGTATCATTAATATAACTTGCTTTAATTTGGAGTTCGCTTGAAACACCCTGTTCCATTACATACTTTTTAATTATGTTATTTTTTAACGCAAAAGATTTTCTCGTTATATTAAAATAATGTAAAGCCAATTTTAATTAAATTGTTATTTATCATATACCGCGGCTAAATATACAATATATAACCTGACTTCGGCTGATTCGACAAATAGAAATAATGATTTAACAGAATTAAAGTATATTATAGGCCTATATATGTAAACGCAATTTAGACAGTAGTATAAAATAGTAGCATATGGAGAGTATATATATAAATACTCCTAATCATCGAAGTATAATATATTAATATTGTATTTTAATCTGAGGTATAGGCCTACACATCGTAAGGTTGTTATTTCTCTAAATAATAATGTAAACATTCACAAACATGTTCACGTCATTATTTAATTATAATTAAATGTGAATTCGAATATTCATCGTCCGGTCTCTGCTTTATTATCACATATATTATTACGATATAGTTGGAAGAAAACCTCCTAACATTTCTGCAATATAATAAATCACAAAATTAGTGAAAATATAAAGCGTTGAACATTTCGCTGAATATATTATATATATAGACAAGGTTGGCTCAAGTCAAAACATCCCGAAATAACAGAACTCAAAACAGGCCCCCACTCGCAGGGTAAACAGAGAAAGAGCAAGAGGAAAGAGCTCATATTCTCTGAAATTCAAGACGAAGACCACGATAAGTTCTCTCCAGCATCACTTGACCCACTCTATAAAAGACACAAGTGCACTGCGCTCAACTCCGAGTGAGTCTGTCCTATATACACACACACACACGTATACATATATACATGTTCACTTCTCTTCGGCATTCAATCAGCATAATATATATACGCACACGATACACACTGCTAGGCTATAGCAGCAGCTTCAGCAGTCAACGCCAACGTGGTGGCGGTCGGCAGGCTTTTGTCAACGAGAAACAAAACGAATGACTCAGAGATTATGGGAGGAATTCGAAGGAGACATGAGACCGACTGAGAGATTTGTCTTCCCTCGGGTTAATAGGTACGTGTCTTATGTAGGCCTCATATATATATATACTGAGTTTCTTATATACTTAGAAAGACATTATACCTTATTATATCATGTCCTCTTGCTTGCCTGCGTTTGGAATTTGATGCCAAAGATCTCGAATAAACAGTTTCTTAAGTGTTAAGGGAGCACGACAAGTATATGTATGCGACTTCTCGTTTTTCTTTACAGTCATCAAAGAATACATTTTAAACTCCTAAATATTTATATAATGTAATAAAATGATGAATAAAGAGATAATACCGTTAACGAAAAAGTGATAAGTGTACAGTTTTATAGAAAACGTTACATTAAAAATGTTAAATGACGTATAAATAATAAAGCATTTGTATAACAGCATTATACATCACAAGGATTTGCACAATAAAACTTTTGCGAACACAAATACTAGATATTTGCTAGTAATGAATATGGATGTATTATATTTATTTGACAGTGATGCAATACTAAAAGTTAACCCAATTTGTTCATGGTGTTACCAAAAAATGTAGAAATATAGTATAGAATGCAGAAGTCACACGCAGCCGAAGTATATGTACCTTTGTACCTCGTGATACAAATTGGCATATATTATACCTGTTAGCTTTGATTCATAGTGAAATTATGACAACAGCGCTCACTCAGCATATATTAATAATTATGGTCGACAAAAACGTTGAACACCCATGCATACATATACATATATATAAGTAACTAAAAGATAACAAACACCCCGGAAGTTGAACCGCATACTATAATATTGATGCAGCTGGAAGGTGTCATGACTTCATACCAGCCGCCACACATGTGCAGCCCAATAACACACCATATCACAGGATTAAAGAGGAAGGTATATATTATAATATAGAGCCATGGAGACTTATCATACCTATATATATGTGCTGGGTGGCATATATATAACTATAATACTTATGTATATAATGGAGTGGTTTACTTAGAATTAGGTGTGAAGAAGCAGCTAATACGGATCTGTACACACAATAAAGAAGTGGAAGTGGAAGTGGATCTAGGAACATGATAAGCTGCTTCTATATATGTGTAAGGCAGAAGAACCGCCAATTCTTCTGCTGCACTTTTGAAAGATTTAGATGATTTAAATTGTATATATATAGGCGAGACACCCTATATGTATTCCTCTTAATTAGATGTATAAGGCATGTTTGGGGTATATAATTAGGCAGATCTTCCATATCTAAATTATGACCGATTTGATGCTAAAGAACCAGCTGTTGCATTCACATTATTTGTGTATATAGTGTAGCTATATATACACAATATATAGCTACACTATATATATACGCAACGAATATATCATATTTGTTTTATTTCTATCGGTTTGAAAAAAACTTTTAAAAAATTAAAAGAAATTTTAGTTTAACGTATAAGAACATGCATTTGCAATCTTCAACTAACATTGGAATAATTTATTTATACCTATAATAAGCGTCAGCTATATGGAGGAATCAAAGTATAAAATGTGTTCAATTTGTATTAATCTAGAAAGCAATTATACTTTACTTAAATATTGGTAAATTTTAATATATTTTAAACTAAATATTCCAGCTATATATTATAGAAAGATAATTTAATAAAACTTTTTTTTAATAATACAAACATTTAAATTTATTTAAGGAAGGGTCACCGCCAATTCTACACATTATAAATATACTGGAGCATTTTTACGTTCCATGATTGTCAATTTAAGTTTCTTCATTAATTTTTAAAAATTTATTTACTAGAGTTTTCTTTTCTTTAGTATAAATCTTAGTTTAAAATATCTCAGATGTATAATATATTATAGAAGACATTAAAACGATTCTGAGAATGGCACCATGACAAGTTTAGGAATTTATGGCAACATGGTTGAATTTACGACAGTTTGCGTTATCACATCTCATTTAAATTATAATATGTTATTTAATAGACGATATAAAACATTAAAAAATACTGATTTTTAAATTATGCTCTTTGTAAACAACTCAATGAGGAGTCACCATTAAAAAAAATGGTTTCGATCGTTTTGGCGGCCATAGTATACTCCCACTCTATAACCATACTTTAATCGTTTTGTCAATATTTTATAATGATGTAAATGAAAAAGGTACAATAATCTGTTACATCGTATATATAACTATCTGTCTGTATAACCATTAATCAATACCATTTATATAGTGTATCTAAACATATACATAGCACAGGTATCGCTAACCACACATGTGTAAGCTCCAGTAAATAAGGTACACACCTGTATATGCAGTCTATACATACATGTTATCTAATACATGCACTCAGAAATAATGAGATCTACATATAAAAATGATGCAGTTTGAGCTTAACAACTATACGCAGACTAACAAAGCTGGGTCAAGCATCTCACAATAATCATTGGGTAAACAAAAAGTATTGTACTTTTCAATGAAAGTACAAGTTAGAAATACAGATATGAACCTCTTTACGATTGCATCAGATAGATATTTGAAAAGAACAAAATAAATGAACAGAAAGGTTCTACAGGTTATATTTACTGTATAATATACAAAGAGGATTCGGACGCCTGCTTTACATACCGAAATTGATGAATTTTGTTGTAAAACGAATGCCAGAACAAAGATCGAGGAAAATCGGATGTAGTATACACATGCTTACTGAGCTGAAAGGTCTTTTTACAAGTCAGATGTAAGAAAAGAAACACGGGTTCAATGGAGAGGAAATCTGTGAGAGATAATGCGACGACCATCCGAGCGAACAAAAGGGCAACCGTGGATACATTTTTATAGAACTCAAGAGGTACTCGA
>JAUZND010080679.1:0-16084 GCA_034780555.1 Coelogynopora nodosa | reverse complement strand
AAATTTACCAAAATAGTAGATTAATTAAAACTTAATCAAATTTAGTATAATTTATATAATTTTACCTTTATATGTACAAAATAACAGTTTTTCATGTGTTGATGAATTTTCCTTTACTGGGAGGTGATATCCATTTTTAAATATGCTGATTTTATGGTTTAAATTGTTTGGAAACTAATATAATACAATACATTTTAAATGTATTTTTAAAAAATAAACCTTAAATTCAAGTTTCCCGTTAAAAAATACATGACGTTGCTTTTGCCAAAATTGAATTTCCTTTTTTTCCTCCACATTCAATTTAGAAAAATGTAATCTCATTTTATCATTGGATATCATCTAAAAATAAAATATAATCAACATATATAAATTACAAACATGACAGTCTTTTCCGCTGTGCAAAGCCGCGTATATTGTAAATAAATCATCTGAAGAGCTAAATTTTTTTTAATTTATAAAAAATTAATTGAATTGAATAATACGTGTCTTCTGTGAGATAAAAATCAATATTTTTGACGTTTTTTAAATTACGAGCAAAACTCGCCATATGTTTTCGAAAAATGTATAATATTCTCGCATTTTTGACATTTTTTTCATTACAAAATGATTTTTTTATGATGGAATCAAACTAAAAAAAATTACAAACATTTTTAGGGATGGCACATTTGGTTTTTTTAGAAACCTTTTTTGCATTCCTGAAAATTTTTAAAACAAAATTACTTTCAAAAAATGTTTAAAATTTTGAATCCTGTAAAATAACCCTACTACATTAAGCCCATCAACAACAACATCAAATCCGGCTCTTTTATCGAGAAAATTTTTAAATTTTTCCCATTCAAATGGATGTGTTTCGTAAAAATTTCCAAACTTAATTCCAGATGCTAATTGGTTCACCTTTTCTTTAAGCGATTTTACTTGCGAATTTTCAATTTCTCTTACGTCATCAAAAACATTTCCACAGTTTTTACACAATTTTTCATTTACTATTTCAATAATACGCGATTTGAAAATAAAAGCATTCTTTAGCCGTCTTCCAATAGCGTTTAAAAAACATTCAATCAAAATTACATCATTTGCATTAAAAACACAATTGTAGTTTCTGCAAGTGGCAAAAAATTTTTCGATAAAATCCAAACAAAGTGATGTTTTATTGTACAAATTTGCATCATTTTTTGAAAAAACAAAATCCACCAAATAATGAACTGATACGTCATTTTCTAAAGCATGTGAAACTGCATTAATGACAACATGTACTATTTTATTCTTTTCAGATTCATTAGTGTCGTTAAAAGCGGAGGTTATAATGAATTTATAAATTTTTGTGATATCATACTTTGTGTCCATTTCATTTATAAAGTTTAGAGTCGGTTCCACAAATAATGCAATCTTTTTAAAAAAAGGGGCTTTTGATAGAGATGCCGTTTCCCAAATGTGAATCAGTTCATGTATATTTAAAAGAGGTGAGTCTGAGGAGTTTTCTTTGTGACAATAATCTACGCTTAAATTGATCAGCTTTTCAAATTCTAGGAAATTATTTTTTTGGTCAGTTTGTAAATTACATCTTACGGCGAGAGATTTAAATAACAGACTAGAGCAAATAATCGGGTGGTTCTTGTACAAATAATCAATCAAACTTATTCCTAGTTTGTAGTTTCCAGAATTATAAATACTTGTCAGGACCATGAGTGGCCAATTATTTTTTTTGGGCACAGTTAACGAATTTAAAAAGCGACAATATTCATCCCATTCTTTGCTGGATAAAGATTTCGAATATTGTAAAACATTAGAGCATAATTTAACATTGATATTTTCTCTTTTTATCAAGAAATTTTTAAATACTGAAATGACAGTCTCATTTTTGTGCTTTTTGCAATTTGCATGATAAAATTTAACTGGGCTTTTTTCAACAATTTTTGTAATATTGGTTCGATGTGAGAAATTTACGTGACTAAACTTTTTTTAAAACAGTTACCGTTCATATATTTTTAGTAATCGACTGAAATTTCACAAAACTCCTGTGAGGAGTGATAAAAAATTAACAGTTCACGACAGCATAGTGAGGGAAAACTGAAAACTCATGTGAAATTAATTAATTGTGCATTTACTCAAACTCTATAGCATTGTGCGAATGATTTCGAATCCCATCATTGATTTTTTTTTAAATTAAATTTAATGGTAATGAATTTCCAATTATAAGCTTAATTGAAAGGAAATTTATTTGTTACATGTTGATCATTTTATCATTTTTAAATTTTCATTAAAATTTAATGTCAGATATCGATCTCTGTGATTGTAAAAAGAAAAGAATCGTCCCATTTTACACAATAAATATTCACTTAAAATGAATTTATTTATCATTTCCGTGGTTACAAACTTTTGAAATACCTGCTGGTATTACCAGCCTGGTAATATAGCTGGTACTATTTACCAGCAAATTTTGTTGGACCCAGCACTTTATCATCCCTGGCTATAGGAGTGTTGTTAATTATGTAAAAAAAATCGAATGCCAAGTTTGACCAAAGAAGAGAAATTGGATATTTTAATGATACAAGTAATTGAACATTTTTATTATTTAGACCAACATGAGATTTAATAATAATATTATGAACATTTTATGCGCATTAAAAGTAAAATTTTATAACTTTGGCAAATGATTTGCGCAAATTCCCAGAATAGTTGCAAACTTAATATTTTCATGCGCATTTAAATTTTACATAATAAAATGTATGACTTAACTTTTCCCTCACTATGCATAGCTATGTATGCTAGATACGATATGTCGTGGATTGTAAATAAAAATTTATAACATTTTTTCACAAACTTGTTTATAAATAAACATCCTTCCAATGAACGGCAACATCCGTATTATAAGCGATAATAAAGTTTTATCACTTTTATCATTTTTTTATAATTAAAAAACCTAATTTTAAGCTTTTCAAAGTTTGTAAAACATTTTCGCCATCCCTGTTTAAACTCTTTTTTAATGAAAATCTTCATCATTTTAAATTTACAGTAAAATATACAGGTGACCTGTATGACGGACGTTTTCTTTCATTTTGTACACGTGCAGCATTTTCGTCCTTATTTAAATTTCAATATAAGTAACTTTATTGAATTTACAATTTAAAAACTGTGAACATTTTTTGTAAAACTTTTTTGTAAAAACACATTTTAAAATTAATTAAAATTTAGTTTAAATATTTTTATTATAATTGTTAAAATTTAAATTAAAATATAAATAATTAAAGATTAATTAATTGTTTTAAATGAATCAATCAGTAAATGAAAATAATAATTGTTATAACTTATAAATTATAAGTTATAATTGTTGTATTCAAAAGTTTAAATTTCAAACGTAAACAAAAACATTGCATTACATTGGCCACAAACTATTAAATTACAATTAATGGAGCAAACAAAATTAACTTTTGTCTACCATTTACAGTATTTAAAAAGAGATTATTAAGCTTATTTTAACATTTAACATTACATTATAACCAGTGCATTGTAGTAATTTGGAAATAGTAAAAATAAAATATATTCTTGAAACAGAAATTATCAAATGTTTGCCATCATACGAATCAATCGACTATTCACAAGTAAGATTTATATAAATTTTAAAAAATTTATAAAATTTTATTTTTGATTTGCGATAATTATTTATGATTATTATCAGTGATAAAAATTAGATTTTTTAATTTAAAAAAAAAATCCATTTTTTCTTATATTTTTGTTATATATTTTCATTCGTTTCCTTTAAAGTTTGAATTGTTTGATTAGTATTTGTATTTCAGGTGATATTCGATAATTTTTTTGTAAGTAATTATATTTACATATAAATTTTTATTTATAGGATATTAAATGTAGGATACAAATGTGTAAAGTAGACACTAAGTACTTAAATAACGACTAAATTAGCGTTAAATAGAAAAGAAATTGAATTTCAATAATTATTATAGTATGAGTTACAAATTTATAATGAAATTCTAGTGTGTTTTATAAAACTTACAAAAAAATAAAAATTTAAAAATTTTTTTTTGAAAATTGATATCAAAATATTTTATTTTCTTGTCTAAATATGGGCGAACAATTCAGTTCACTACAGGGTCGGCTTACAAAGTCTAAAAAATTGGTTCAAGATTTTTCGGGTACATTTTAAAAATTACAAAAAATTCAAAAAGTATTTATTTTGTAAATTGCAAATTTTATTTTTTGCTCTACTATTTATCTTTTGTTTTGAAAATTTTTATTTTTTTCCATAAATTATTATAATTTATTATTTTATTTCGCACACGTCCCCGTTCATACTATCCGATTTCATTAAAATTTTGTATACAACTACATAATATACCAATAAATAGATCTATAAAATTTAAGAACAAAATATCAAGGAGTTGTTGAGTTATATGAGCTTAAAGTCCTGAAATCCACAATTCTGATTAGAATGAAAATATCACAAATATATATTTTGTAAATTTTTGGAAGAATAAAATATATATTATTTGAAATAAATTTTTTTATTTTAATAAGTAAGAGTGTTTTTAAAAGTGGTTCATTTTTCTAACGTTATATAAAATTTAAAATTTTGTAAAAACATGAAAAAAAAATGTTGAAAAAATGTTAAAAAAATCCATATTATAGGAAATATATTTGGGAAAAAAATGTTGACTATGCTATTATCCCATTAATACGATTGTTAACATTAATTTCACAATTGTAACTATCTATCTATTCAAGATTCTATTGTAACTCAAAAGACTTGAAATGCATTCCTTACAAATATCAACTTATCGATATATCTAATAAAATTATATTATATTTTCAAAATAATTCTACCCTCAATTATTACACTACAATTGTGTTAAAAATGAAAGTAACATTACCATTTGCTAAATAAAATTAATACTAAAACTTTACTAATATTTTCAATAAGTTGTTACAATATTGTGTCAATTATTGTGTAAAGAACAATATTAATCTATAATTGCATTATAAATTTATTCCATTCTTAAAAATTATACAACAAACACATGACTGTTTATAAATTACAATTTAAAAGGTGCTGAATGTTGAATTAATAAAAAGGTGTGATTCCATACTCGCGTTTCAAGTATCTTGCATGAAAAACAATAAATATACTAAACATTTATGTATTGATATAATTATTAAAATATTGGTCCCATTGCAATGTATTGCAATCCAATGGCCAATAGTATTGATATTAATAGTAATAATAATAATAAGGTATCGTTAATTAAAAAATATGAATTAATGTTTTTCAAAATGTACGCGTTTGAATGGGTGATCAATTGCAACTTTCAAGTCGAATAAATTTTTTTATAAACATTTAAATAAACCTTTTTTACCCAACTAAATAAGGATGGTGTTTGTTACAACCGTGTTATCCAAGAATTGTAATTTTAAATTTTTTTATAAAAATTTATAAAAATATTAAAAGAATTTTGACAATTTTCTTCAAAAATTGAAAATAATAAAAATGATAAAAATAAAAATAATTCAATTTTTTAAACGACAAGTTAATTTTGCCATGAAATTGGAATTAAAAAAATACAAATTATGTTTTATTGTATTTTAAACCTTTTATATATTTTTTTATACTTCAATGTAAATTCTAAAATAATTATTTACGTATACAAAAATTTTTAGTCAATTATTTAATGTTTTTGAAGCTACAGTTTTTCTCTAAATTAGTGGTTAATTAATAAAAATAGTATAATTTTTTTTTATTCAATAGGTTATAATATTGTCAAAGAATATTATCAAATAATATCAAAGCTTGTAGGGCCTATGAATCCTAAACTACCTCCTATTTTACTTAAATATTCTTAATTCATAATCAGATTATTTTATTAATATAAAATATACAAATTTCATATTTATAAACAGCCTCTACCAACACAGGAAAAAAAATTAATATGATTTATTTATAACATATACAATAATAAAACAAATTAATATTTTCATGATAAAAATAAGCTATCAAAATGTTTAGAAAATTCAACCAATCATGCATACAATTAAAAAATTACATAATAAAAATTAATTTATACTTTAATTATAATTTATGTAACATTATCATGATTTAATTTGAATTTCAAATCTTAATAGTCCTTAATTTCATGCATAATATTTTTATATAGTAAAATTATGATTTACGAAACTTTTTGCACATGAAAATTAATTTTTCGATACTGAATATGATAATTATTAATAGAAATTTAGTATAAAATCAATAGAAACCATTAAACTTCAGTATACTATACAAATTGGACTAAACTAAAGTCATAGCTCGTCTAAAGTCAAAAATTGTATTACATTACGGTATAATATAAACTTTATATTATAAAGATTGCATAGTATTAAATGCTATTTATAATTATGACTTTTAATTCCAGTCAAAAGTTTCCTACACTTGTAGAAATCTTACAAGTTTTATATAATGGAATCAAACCTGGTCAAGTAGTACTATCTTCAATATTAAAAAGGCGTTAATGATTATAATTATATTTACGTGATTAATAATGTACTTATTTAATAGTAGCATAAACGTTTTTTTGAGGAAAAATTATGGTATAAATTGTAGACTACGTCATTAGTTTGAAGTTTTTAGAACACTTTCTCCTGAGGCTTTCTGTAATTTATACTCAATTTCAGCATAAAATCCAAAAAGCATTGAATTTTTAATAATTTGTTACTTTAATAACTTTTGTTCATAAAGGCTCTATAATATAAATTATATTGACCAAAACACTTTGAATTCAGTGAAAAATTTTGCCCCAGAATGCAATTTTTGCAGAAAACAGGTCGTAGAATTTCGCTCGGTATTCAAAGTAGTATCCATAAAACGTTGAAAACCTTTCAAAGAAACAAATGTATAATATACATAATATATATATAAATTAGTTATAAAATTGGTTATTTGTCCAATAAATTTGGAAATAATTAGTAAAATTAGTTAGGGCGCATAGAATAACAAAAGTTGTAAAATTATCGAATAATTTATACATTATAATAAAATCAACAATTTCTCACATAATTTTAGTCTATTTTTTACAATGTTTAATTTTACAAAAGGTGCAAAATTAAGTAAAATAAAAATTTTTTAATGATTAATATTTATAATTATTTATAAATATAATAAATTTTTTTTATTAAAAATTAAATTTTTATTTAGATAATGGCATGAGTGTATTGAAAGGGCAGTTGAATCCGTACTGTCCAATTAACATTTTTGAACTTAGCAAAAAGTCGAATTTTACAGTTGAGGAGCTCAAATCCATGTATCGATCTTTCAAAAATGTAATATCAAAAAAATAATATAATTATTATATAATATTTGTAATTTTAAATTATAACAGAGTTGTCCTACTGGTCTAACTGACATTCATCAGTTTATGGAAAACTATTGCCAATATTTTGTTCTTGGAGGTAGTAGTTTTAATAAGAAATTTTTTTTTTTAATTTTTAAAATTTAGACGCCAGAAGATATGCCAAACTGCTGTTTAGAACTTTTGACAGAGACCCTAATGACAAGATTAATTTCGAAGTAAAATTATTATTCAATTTATTTTAAAAATAAATTTATAAATGTTAGAGTTTTGTAATGGGGATATCGAAAATAACACACGGCTCGAAGCAAGTAAAGTTGGAGTGGATGTTTCACTTGTACGACATTAATAATGACGGATTCATTAGTTACAACGAGTTTTCAAAAGTAGCAAAGGTGATTAAATTTTTTATAGTTAAAAAGTATAATTTTTATTTAATTAAGTTAAAATTTAAATGAACATTTTAGGCGATATATGCAATAGTTGGAAATAAAGCAATAGGATTTCCAAACATTACAATGTTGAGAATGAACATTCAAGACACTTTCCAAGTAAAAAATTATAAATACTTTATAAAATTTTATAAAGATGAAATTTTGAGCTTGTTAAAAATAAACAAAAACTGAATTTAATTTCTGATGAGTAATATTTAAAAATTTGTCATTTTTTATTACTTTTGATTAAAAAATTCCTGCTGTAATTACTCATTTAAAATGTGTAAAACTTGAAACGATTGTAGAGAATAATATTATAATAAAATATAAAAAAAATATATTTTAAATATTAATTTATATTGATAAATTTATAGAGTATGGACTTGGACAAGGATGGAAAAATAAATTACTCAGATTTTGTAAATTCTATAGGATCGGTATTAAATTTTTTTTAAAATTAATATTTCATACGAGTACATTATAAAAGACACGTAAGAGTTGGGGCAAGATTTATGTAAAATTTATAAAGTAATTGCCCCATACTCCTACGGGTTTGACATTAACTATTTAATTTTTAGAACCCCCTGATAGACTCTGAAATAACCAAGGCAAACATGTTTATGCAAGGATAAATTTAATTAATAAAATATTGTCATTTGTGTTATGTTATGTTAGTAGTCACCGTTAGACTCGTCCGTTTGCGTTATATCCCCAAACCTCCATAGATTGGCCTTCTTTTGTTTGGCATAATCTTGAGCAGCAATGTACTTGTCAAGAAGGTCTGATGGAGGAGGATTCGATTTCTTATCTAGAATAGCAACACCACTCTTGACCATTGTATAAGCAAAGTCATCATTGCCAGTGTTTGTTTGTATAAGTCTTGCGTATATTTTATCCTTTTCCGTGTAAACGTAAGACAACAATAGTCGTTGGTGAAGCACGTTTGCAGAGAATAAATTTACAGATTCCTTTTGCATGGCTTTATGAGGTATCATGCCTATATAAGCAAGGTAATACAAATGGGATTGAACAGGCAGTGCCTGGAATTGTTTTGGTAACTCTGCAAGTCGGGCAACAGAACCTTGTTCTCTGTTACCGTAGTCGTAATAAAAAATGTGAATGTGATTCTTGGTGATCTTTTCAATGACAGCTCTGTACCACTCTCCATCAGAAAATCTTGAAGCACAAGGAGCGCCTACTACAGGATTGAATGGAGTGTACAAATGACTGTTTTTGTCAAATTCTTGCTTCATTTCAGCCATGAGTGCGTCTCTTTCATAAGCAGTGTCGTCGTTCTGAGCATAAAAGCTAAAATCGTCCAATACTCGAGTGACAACGATAAATTGACTAGGTGGGGTAATTCTGTTGCATTGATTGTTTGAAAGGGTATTTGCAAAATAGTTGATGTTGTGTTGGTTAGACATTTGCTGCGTTTGTCGCGCATACAACGGCTGAACGTTATTACTGGGACGAACAACCTCTTCCACCTTGACGGGGGAAATAGCAACTTCCTTTTTTGTCTCAGTTTCATCAAAATGACCAATATTGTAGGTGACACATGTTTCCTTGATTATATTATGCATTGGTTGGTTGGGTGATTGGTAGTCTTGTATTCTGACTTGGCCTTGATGCATATTATTGTCATGAACTGCAAGGGCATTTAAATTCAAATGCCCGATATTTGATAGAGTAGACTCCATTGCATCATTATCGCAATTCTGCAAGTTCATATTATCGCTCCATAGATTTTTCTTGTGCAATTTTCCTTCTTCCTCGGCAGCCAGCAATTGATTGTAGTAAGTTGTTCTATCTGCTCTCTGGTGAACAAATGCCAAACCTTCAGATAAAATCACGACAGAAGCGTTTGAATTATCGTGAAGAAACAGCCATCCAATGTAATTAGAATTGTTGGCAGCTTCAATTTTAACCTGGACATTTCTCTGTAAAAAACGTCTTTTTGAAAATAACAACACTTCTTTTCCGTACAATTCCCCCGCGTCGGAATACTTATTTTCCAGAGAAACTATAGGAGGTTTCGGACATTCGACTCCAGCCAACAAGAAATTTACAACTTTAGCAACACTGGGTAAATAAATTTTAAAACGAGAACCGGTTAAAACTCTTTCTACGATGGCAGGAAAGGTATTAGTTCTAATGAGATCATGATAATTTTGAGAAATTTTCTTTTGTGAAGTCAAATCGAGTACATTTAAAGGAAATAGTTTATTATTCGCAGCGTGTACTCCTACTCCAGCTTTAGTGGCTTCTTGTTGAGCGTCGTAGAGTTTATCAAGATACATACTTCCTTGATCATTATCATTTCTAAACTTTCTCACTGTAGCCAATCCCAGTTTAATCAACTCTTCTCTTAAATCAACGTTTTTGTACTTAATTACGGCATACATTTTCTCCTTCATTTGTCCATTTTGGGGTAGAGTATAACTCGTATATACTTGGACAATCTTGCCAACGTATTTTTTGCGCAAAAATTCCCGAGCTTCGAATTCATAGGGAGAATCAAAAATAGATACTGCAGTTTGTGAAGGTTGGAATCCTTGTGACGAATTTGAGAGTTCGTTGGGCGTTGGGGTTTTTATATTTGAAAAAAATACACGTTTAAACACTCCTTCGTCATACTCCAATTCCAACGAATTTCCTCGAATGATGGATATCACTCTAGCGTTATCGAAAGAATTTTGAGACTTTGACTGGCTTGCGGAATTAACCACATCTTTCCATATTCGAAGTTTATTGTCTTTTGCACATTGTTCAGCATCACGGTATTTTTTTCTCAATTCTACAGAAAGATAGACGATGGTGGATGCATTTACATGAGCAAAGCCTTCTTGTAATAGTGCAGTAGCCACGTCATATTGTTGATGGTATATGGTTCCCAAAAGACCATTGTCTAGAGTAGAATCAATGACTATTTCGACATCTCTTTGTAAAATACGACATGATGTGAAATATTCAGCTTGGTCAGCAAATGGCTGCATAATAGGAGGAGCTCCGTCTTTAGTTATTATAGAAGGACACTAAATGTACTTTTCACAAGTTTTTTAAAAAAAATATACCTTGATCCCAGTCATCAAAACGATACTATAAATACAGAGATCTGGAAAATAGACGCGTACTGTTGATCCACCTCGCATAAACTCAACGATCGCTATTTAAACAAGTATTTATTAATAAATGAAAAATTGTAATAAAAACCTTTCAATCTTTGTTGAGCATACTTGCTTGCAAAATCATTACAATCCTCAATCTTCCATTCAAATCGACGAATAAAATTGCTCGGTGAATTTAAACTCCAAATTCCGATTTTTGATTGTTTTGCTGATTGCTCCAAAGCTAGAAGATTTTGAAGTTGTTCTCTAAATTTTCATAAATTGATCAATTTTAAATTTATTACGATATGTTTTTTCTCTTGGGGGGTCGAACTTCAGCCAATCCCTTTTTTATCAAAAGTTCAGCAACGTTTTCTAAATTTCAAATAAATTAAAATATTTAAAATATTATTCAAACCATTGTCTTCCGTAAAGATTGTACAATACTTCCTCTCTAAAACAGTAAAATCTACATTATAACTGATTTTTGTTCCGACCAATAGTTTTCTTAAAAACTCCCTAGTTTGCCAAGCATATGGGTCATCTTCAACTGTTTTAGCTTCGGATTTCCTTGCAATTTTACGTAAAACGAGGTGCGAGAAATTTAAACTATCTTCTGGTGGAGGTCCTCTCTGAGGAGTACCGCGAACTCGAATTGAATCGCTGGAAAGAATCTATTGTAAAAATTATTTACAAAATTAAAATTATCATTTACCTGTTTAACAAAATTAGACTGCATTCAGAAACAACAAAACGTCGAAATATTTAAAATTAAATGTTGATCTAGAAACAAAAATATAAATATACACATATGACGTGGAGTCTAAGTAACTATGTGTAATTTAACAAAAGTTTATAAAAGATGTGTTGTTAATTATTTTTAATTTAAATCATCTTACGTGAAGAACTATTGTTTCAAATTGTACCAGGTGTAGGTCTCGAATAAAGTGTGAAATGTTTACAATTGCATTCAAGTTGTAACGGCATAAACTAAAACTTTAGTGTGCGTCATGGATTTATCCTTTGTTTCTATGACTATCGAAATTAAGATGCAATTTGAACTATATTTTTTGTGATATGATTTATTTAAGTTTTAAAAATTTATAGATTAAAAAGCTTTTTGATGTTATCTACCGACCCGAATGAATCTCTATCCAATTGAGACAATTTCACACTTTTGAAAATTTGATTCTATAAATATTAGTTTTTTGTAAAAAATGTTTTAAATAAAAATTACATCATGTGGTCTTTTGCCATCGTTAACTGGTACATCTTTTAATTTTTCCAACCTTTGATCTATTTTTTCTTTTCTAGCTCTAAATTTCTTTCTTTTTTCAAAAAATGAGTCTAATAAGTCTAAATGAGATTCCAACATGCCTGAAACCTTAATATCATCTTGTTCGGCCTCTAAAACTATCTTGTTTAATACAACTTTTTTTTCATCATATTGTGATTCAATGATAGAATTTCTTTTACTAAGAGTTTTAGTTTCTGTTAGTTTGGTAGTTTTATCTTCGGACTTCATTTTAGACAATTTTCTAACCAAGTTTTTATTTACTACGACTTCACTATTTCGTTTATTTAATCCTAGAGATCTCAAAATGGATATAATGGCAATTATTCTTCGAGGTTTGTGCCAAACATGTCTCTTTCCAGATGTAAGAATATACAAATCTACTGCATTGCAAAATATTATAATATCTGAAGGTATTAACGATTCAGTGACATAATTGATTTTAAAAGATGGAGATTTTGTTTTTTTGTTTGACGTTACATTTTCTGATTCTGCAATTAATTTTGTCATTTTCCATTGGTTTTTTTGTCCAAATATGCCAACGTAAAGCCCGGTTGTTGTCCAAACTCTCATGGAAGAATCTTTAGATGTTGTAATTACATATTTGGGATAATGATGTTCTTCTAGCACCGGTAATCTTTTGTACGTGTCTGATAGCTTGTGTATTTTTTCTTTCGTCATGTTATCATTTTGTTTATCGGGTTCGGGTAGGCTTTCTGAAAAAGTCATGTTTCGTTTATAGTACTTTTCAATAACATCAGGATGATCATCGGCAAATTCTACAGCTTCTACAGAATCAGCATGTGTTTGGACTATTGTGAGGCTCTGTAGATATTTATTGTCGACGTATTCAGATGCAAAATATGACGGACCATATCCTAATGTATGTTTATGCCGTACAGGTTGAGAAATAGGATCGTTTAAGCTTTCTGTGGTATATCGAGATTTTTGAGCTTGTGAAAATTCATTGAATAACTGAACATAGAAAAAGTCATTTCCGAAATTATAAGGTGCTTTCTAAAGTTTAAGATAAATCAAAATTTTTTAATATTATGGTCTAAAAAGTATCGAAACTGACACGTTTTTTATTAACGGATTAAAAAATATCTTATTATTACATCTTTAAAGCATGAATAAAAGAAAATCAGACTATTTTTTCAATCTCATAAATGAAACTAATTGATTTTTTTCATATTAAAATATTCAACAATTTATTGCACTTAATTATTACATCTTTAAATGATGGATTAAAAAAAAACTAGACTCTGTTTTCAACCTCATAGATGGAACTAATTGATTTTTATCATATTAAAATATTCAACAATTTATGGAATCAGTCAATGCTGTCTTTAAATAAAATTAAAAACCTGCGCTCTTTCTACTCTAGGAATACTACTAATCATGTCTTTTTTAATTTCATTTTCTAAATTTTCCTTTTCACTGGTTTTCATTTTAAAATGTTGAGATTGAGAAATGAGTTTTCTAAAATCTAGTCTTCTAACATGCGCATTATTCTTCCGGTTGGCCCCCATCTTTTTAAAAATACGCCCTGTTTTAAAAGTATTACACACAGAAGTAATTCTTTGAGAACATTGATAATCTAGCTTCTTGATATGATTGTACAATACGTTCGTTTTGAATCTATATACAAATATTTTACCTTCCTGGACACCCAACACTAGTAATTTAGTTTTTTTGTTAATCTGAGAGCAAATTACAATCTTATTTAAGATTTTAGAAATATTCTCATGATAAGCTTCCCTTTTACCAGAATCTAGGTTTTCTAAATCTGCGGAACTGAGTAGATTGAAACCATCTGGAAAGGGATTGTATACCCATATTCGCACTACTTTTTGGTTGATGGAAATGTGGTCACTATATCGTAAACAATGGATCGACCCGTTTTGATAAATTACAAAGATGAAAGTAGTCCAATAAACCAACTGAGAAGACTTTTCCGCATCTACGTTAGAATTTTCTGCATCGGCTAGACTCTGCTTACTTTTTGTAAATAGATCAGTATACTTTTCATAATAATGTGTATAGACGTCCAAGTGGACATTTGAAGTTTTTCTGAAATTTTTAACAACCACATTTTCCGACTCTGATGCCAATTGAAACGAGTGAATACCCACTACACAAATTGAATTTTTATGTAATTCTTCCGTTTTATCTATAAACTTGTTCTTGACTATACCCGTCTTTTCTATACACGGATCATACTTGTAAATAAAACTCATTTTAGAAGCTGACGTGACTGTAAGCTGGAAAAAGTCTACTGTACCATCAAAATATCCTATGCAAATTGACTTGTTGTTTATGACATTAACACATCTAATTTCACTTTTTTGGGTGGGTATCGAAATGCAGGAAGCTTGAGAAGCTCGAGATAAACTAACTATGGAATCGGACGATTCATTGTTGTTTTTGTTGATACTTTTCAAAAAAATGTTGTTTAAATTTCCTATTAAAAGTGTATCTATCATGACTACATTTACAAAAATGGCGTAAGCTTTTTTTGGTGGTCTAGTTTTCGATTGAGTATTGTTAGCTGTTAAAGTTTTAGAAAGTAAATTGGTGGATATTTTAGGAGTAAAATAATTTAATGATTTTGTAGTTCTATAAGCCTGCGTTGTAACGTTCTGTGATGTGTTTAAGGTTGTTATGAAGAGGCAATTTCCGTTGTGAAAATTCCAGATTTTACAGTATCCATCTGATCCACCTACGAATAAAAAATAAAAAATAAAATAAAAAATAAAAATAAAATATAAAATAAAAAATTTTAAACTCACACGTTATCAATCTCCTCCATGTTTCATCAAAACTAATACATGTAATTTCTGAATAAAATCCAATCAAACTTTTAGCGTCAGTTCTCCAATGAGCCTGAAATTGAATAATCAAACACCCCTTTTCGAAATTCCAGACACACACTAACCCATCTAGAGAGCCCGTAATAATCTGGTTAAATAGAGGATTATATTTTAAAACGTTGATGGTCGATTCATGTGACTTTATAGAATTTACCATTTCCACCCTTTTAAATGAACCAAATTGCTTACCATACACTAATACTTCTCCATTTTGGCTGTTGTAACAAATTGAATGAGAAAAGCTACTTGTAAGGTTTTTTGAGAAGGCATCAAGCATTTTTATTCGTTGTTTATCTGGATTTAATGTATTTTTCTCTAAATTATCCAAGTTTAATCCAGTATTTCCGGTATATGTTGGTTTTAAACGCGCAATTCCAAGAGTGTTTAAAGTAATGCTTGAAAAATTGTTACTTTTGTCTGAATTTGATCTTTTTTCAATGTCTGTAAACTCAATGTTTAAAGATTGCATCAATTCTTGAGAATGAAGATTTCTTACATGTAGTTCATTTCTATTAGAGAGAGTAAAGAGCATGAGTTCTTCGTCCCGTGTCAAATAAAGATCTAAAATACCACTACTAGGAAAGTCATCTATTATTGCTAGTGGAGGTATGTTGTTTACTAGAGGGTTCCACATTCGAAGTTTTCCGTCGAATCCTCCTGTAAGAATAATGTTTAATCTGTCGTTGTATTGGAAGTTATTTACACCTTTGTGAATATTTAGACACAGGATTATTTTGAAGGATGAATAGGTTGGACTATTATTATCAACAACTT
This sequence comes from Coelogynopora nodosa, assembly GCA_034780555.1. Classification (NCBI taxonomy): domain Eukaryota; kingdom Metazoa; phylum Platyhelminthes; order Proseriata; family Coelogynoporidae; genus Coelogynopora; species Coelogynopora nodosa. Next base: position 253 of record JAUZND010080679.1, on the reverse strand, counting down.
TTGATTCGAGTTTATAAAGGTTTGACATGGTGGTCTAAAATAAAAAATAAAAACTAAAAAAATAAATATATAACACTGTCCTGCAAAATCACATTTTTTCTTGGAAGCATATAAACGCTTGCATACATTTGATCAAACTCACCACGCTTATTCTTATAGTGTGCTTAGATTTTCTCCATCAGATCTAGTTTTTGAGCTACCTGAGTTTTACGTTTTTTTGACTAAGTCAACATTCGAACAACCATAACTACTT
>JAUZND010080668.1:0-16084 GCA_034780555.1 Coelogynopora nodosa | reverse complement strand
CCCCCCCCCCCCCCCCCCCCCCCCCCCCAAAAACATTGAATCGGGAAGGAAAAGGGATAAATAAAAATATTGTGGGACATGATATATCGTCCCTTTTGGAAATTGTGGTAGATGATCAGGTATGTTTGACAACAACAATATGCAACTAGACATATGGAATATAGCTGTGATAAATATATACGTGTTATATAACACGTTTTCTATCATTGGACGTCATTATAATCTGTGTTATAAAATAAATAAATATATAAAATATTAAATAATTCAATTAAATTTGTAATGAAGCAATTAACAATGATTATAAAATATTTATTAGTGGATTGTTTTGTTTCACAACGTCAAAGTAAAATATAAATATTAAAAATATGATTGATTGTTATATAATAAATATCCATGTTTTATAGAGGGAAGCGCATCTTAGATCTTAGCCGAACCACCTTAAATTTAAAGTCATGCTTCTAATATGTCTTCAAAATACAACAAATAAGGCCAAACTTATCACAAATTGCTTGTTTTATAACAATTTAAGGATTCTTTTTTCTGAAAAACATAATGAAAATTGATAGTAATCGAAATATTGAAACAATTAATGCCTTATCATTGAATATACCAATTTTTAAATAGCACTATAAAAGGTATTTTGTGCCATAATTTGGAGAAATTGTTTATTTAAAAACATAAATATTGATATACACATTGTACAATTAAAATATGATAATGAAAATTTTGAACCAATTTTACTTTATGTATGGCAACCGCAAGACAATTTTCAAAATTCCCGCTATATATATTTTACATTTTTTATTGTTAAATATGAATGTTTCCGCTTCAAATATTAAACTAGAATATGAAATATGCATAATATAAAGATAACATTACAATCATTTGTAGGCTAATACATATATTATGTACATAAAATTATATGTAATATATTATGTTACTGTATAACAGTAGATGAAAAGTAAGATCAACTTATTATATAAAATATTACTACATTTTTTTTAAAATGAACAAATAATATATTTTATTATTCGTTTTTCAGTAAGCTAAATAAATCGATGGTTTTTAGTTTTAGTTTAGATATTCTATAGAATAACATTTCAAGGCTTACTATAATATTATTCTCTTGGTGACAGATAATGAGACTGATAATAATTATATAATATAAATAATACTTTTTTTAAATAATAAACCCATCATGTAATTTAACCAATTAAAATTGACACGAAAGAATTATGATCTGAAACTGCAAATTGATATTTCATTCTAACTAAATAATTTTACTAAATCAACTAAATGAACCATTCCATGGGCTGTTTTGAGACCGTGAAAATAATATAATGGTACAGTTGTCCAACTTTATTTTATGAAAATCACATAATTCTCCATTGGTTCATATAAAAATAAAAGCAAAAATGCAAGAGCGGAATTCGCCCCTTTTCAGTATGGATTGTGTTTAAATATACAATATGTTTACTTTGTGTGTTATTATTATTATATATTATATTATTAATGAGTATACTTATACTGTTAATAATCGTTCCCCTATTGTTGCCTGTCAGGTCGAGAATATACTTCTTGTGGAGGTATCACATTCACCTGCCAAAGCGATCAGACAAAGATTCCACGAGCCTTCGTATGTGACACCGAGCGTGATTGTCGGAATGGAGAGGATGAAGAGAGTTGCAGTAAGTTATACATCGTAATGTTGACTTCCGGTGACTTTATAATACTACCCCGACTTAAGCAGTATTAAGTTTCAACTTGAGTTATTAAGTTAATAAGTGTGCATAATATTTACTTAAGTTGACTTAATACTTACTTAAGTTGACTTAATACTAACTTAAGTTGACTTATTACTTACTTGAGTGGACTTAATACTAACTTTAGTTGACTAAAATATTAAATCCGGATGTCAATAAATTTAAATTAACAATATAATTTTAGACCGACTTAAAAGCGTACTCTGTGTAGTGATTCATGTTTTGTGTGTTGTTATATATATTATGCTCATTGATATATTTGTGCAGTTTCATTTGGTTATTGTCTAATTTGCCCGTTCTTTTAAACTTGTTAATGTATTATTTAAACAGAATAAGAGTGCAAATATATTACAAATAAACAAATCCGGCATAAAATGTAATCTAACTATTAATAAATTATGAACAAGCATACCTAATCAATAAGGAGTTTCATGGATATTCATAATATTAATATTGTATAATTAGATTCTATGCTTTTCTAAAAAATATGCTTATTAAAACTTTAAAAAGAAGTGAGATATGATTTGACGAATGGTATCAAAAAGTATTAGTAAAGTTATAAGTTTACCAAAATAAAACATAATTGGAAATAAATAATTGTAATCTAGTAAAATAAGAAAAACAATGTTTATTAATTAAATAAAGAATAAAATTGATTAATATAATTTAAATAATTAGAAATACAAATATATCAAATTAAGATAATTGGAAATATATTTTAACTAGGTACTTTTCCATTAATATACTAAACAATTGGAAGTAGTCTAGTAATGTTGCTAAATGTAAATTTAAAGTAGATATTCAATACTCATCCCAAAATGTTGTCAGAAACGTCGCGATCTCTTGGAAGCATGTCAACAACACATTTCATGTTACATTTTTATAATCTTTTAATTTATTAAGTACTTACAATTAAATTGCCGAACATGTTATAGCTATTTTAGATAAATATAGATTAAATTGAATATTAATGTTTCATAATAAAATGTTGCGATGTCCTGAAGGCATGTCAAAAACATACGTTATGTTATATTTCTTGTCCCTTGTTTCAAAGTTTTTCAATTTAAAAAAATTAATTCCGTTTTCTTTTAATTTTTTTAATCTTTAGATTTCTATTTTCTACTAGGACGAACAGTTAAATTTATTTGGATATTTGGGCGCTCGTGTACATTGTTTAAATAAAATTATAAACTAATTATCGGATATTATTTTAATTAACTTGTGATCTTCATTCAATTTCGGTTTATTTCACCTATTTTGTTTTTACTAGGACCGCCAACAATATTGACTCGCGTCGTCGCTCCACCGCCCGCACGATTGGGACAAACGGTGGTACTTACCTGTAAAGCTTCGGGTAATCCACTCCCCCGAATAATCTGGCGCTTCAACTGGGGCTGTCTCCCTGACCAATTCCGAATGTTGTCCACCACCACTTACAACAGCGGCTGTTATGAAGTCGAAAGCACCCTTCGTATCACTAGATTCCGGTCAGATGACGCTGGTATTTACAATTGTGAGGCGCTGGCCGGTCAGAAGCGGGCACTCTCTGATGACTTCAATGTGCGCGAGGAGATTAGGCTCGGTTAATACAGGTATAAGAAATAAGCATTTTTATCGATTTATGGGGAATATATTATAGCTTTGGGGGTAAAGTAATTATATTTTTATCATGAAATGTGCACCCTAAATATTTTGATAATTTATTCACATTTTTTTAATAGATATTCAATTGAATAATTGTACTCTAATTATATATTAAAATTGGTAATTATTATTATTATAGACATCATTTTATCTATATAATATTGTATTTCTATATTTCAGAATACACAAGTGAATTTTCAAACATTTCAAGAACATCGACTAGTTGAATTCAGTATATATACGCAATGGATTGACAAGTATATATATATATATATATATTATATAGTATTTAAACTCATTTAATTATAGTGTAGTCTTGAGCAATTATTGTTTAATGTGTATGTATATCTAAATAATTCAGTATGTGGTACGTAATTGAATTAGTAGAAGTAGTCTATAACATTCATGAAACCGTTATTAACATTTTGAAAACTTTTCGTGGGTACCGTATTTAATATATCTTCGTTTGTCCTTCTTTTTTATTTTAAATCATTCATTTATTTCTTAAATGAAATACATATACTATAGTGAATGTCTTTGATTTGTGCTTTAATAACAATTAAAAACTTACTCTGTACAAAGTAAGCATATTATTTTTTCTTCTTATATTAAGGGAATTATATAGTGTATTACAATTATTATTACAAGTTTCAAAAAGATTTCATTCATTATTTAATATTATTGTGCATTAAATTTGTAACATCAAACTGTTTATATCTAATTTATTTATTGATAAACAGTGTAACCGCATATCGGATTATAAGTCTGTATTCGGAAAAGGGAATTGAAATAAATTATTTAAACGCTTGGTACAATAACACTATTTTTTTAAATACAATTGCAGTGGATATAGAGAATATATAGGTTTATAAAATAAAACAAGATGCGTACCGACAAATCTAAGAATAAAACAAATACTTGCATTTTTCATTCAACTTAGAAGTATATATAAATTGATAATTATAAAATCAAAATAATATATATCGAATATATTTGCACATTTTGACAGTATATGTGAATATAAGTCTGTGAAATGGATACATGTATTAATATGATTTATATATTTTAAATTAATATATATATATATATGTAATTTAGCCCATTTTTAAATGCCAGTTTCTTTTCCCTTATACCTTATATAATTTTAATTGTCAAATAAAGTTTTAATAAGTTCAATTTTTATAATAGTAACATATATTTTGAATAAAAAGTTTGCTTTATTCATTAATTTTTTAATTATAATAACTTCTTTTATTAGTAAGGTATTTAATGAATTTAATTGATTAATTCATTATTTTTTCAACGTTTAAGTTTAATACTGAATAGAGTATCACCATTTTTATATAAAAGTAAGTTCTTTCAACTATTGTTGTTGAAATTTCTAAACTTCGTATTAGTTAATTTTCATAAAATGTAAAACTGTTTTTCAGCCATATATATCCTCATAATGAAATATAATACACATACGCGAGTTATAATCATATTGAATATTTTACTTTAAAGTAAAACTAAATTAAGCAAGAAAACTGTGGAGATGCCCTGTAAATGTATTTTCCATTATGTAAAACCATCAAATCTCTAAGACGTGAAAATTAGAAATGGTAAAAATTCTTTTGGTATATCATTTTTTGTAGTAGTCATAGATTTAATCAATAATAACAAAAGTAACAATTACTAGATGAACGATAATTCAAATATACTGTAGTTAATATGTAGTTATGATGTATATAATGTATATAATAGTTAATATGTAGTTATGATGTATATAATGTATATAATAGTTAATATGTAGTTAACTAATTTGTTTACCCGAAGCTATATTGGATCTTCCTCAAACAATGTAAAATACTACGTAATAAATAGAAACATTAACATAATTTGTGTTTCATATTATGTTGATAAGCCATGTTTTATAATATAATTAACGATGTATATAAGATGTATGTGTTAACATACATTATTAACCTACCTTATATAAAGTGTATAGTCATACACATATTATTTGTTATGAAAAATAATAATCAATAGTTAATTAATATGTATTTATAAGATAAATTTTTTCCCGTTTTATACATTGTAAATTTTTTTAAAGTTTTAAAATATTAAAATATTTATTATTTTCTAGATATAAATACAGCCTATTTCATTTCTATAGGAAAGGTAGCAAACTGGTTTATTGGTGTATGGTAATATTTTAGATCTATGTTCAAGCCTTTAAGTAGTGAACATTTCAATATTGTTAACATTGTACAATATTAAAACAGATACTCTCGGTTGCATTTGACTATAAAGTATTTAAGTATCAATCAATATCTTGGTTGTTAGATCCCATTATTACATTGATTTGGTGCTTTACGACTTATTCAAATCATCATAATGACTTAAAATATCATCATTATAATCAGTTTTTATTACTTTATATAACAAAAAAATTATTGTAAACGATCAATATAAAATTAATCTAAATTAAAGATGAGCAAAAGTTAGCTGCGAACAACTTACATTCACGGGTCGAAAAAACTTGTCCAATTTGATGTTAACTGAAAAAACATGCAAAGTTTGTAAGTACATATTTATAATGCATAAAAATATTTACAAACTTTGCAAGTACTTGCAAACTTTTATATATATATGTGTATTACAAAATTTTCAAGTGCAACAAGTCAATAAATGTAAACATTTTTTTGAATGTATATAATTGTTTAGTACTGATTATTATATAAAGTATAGCAATTACCCCTAACATTATTTTAAATTATTGGGTTACTTGTAATTTTATTTCAATACGTCTCATTTATCAAAATTTGATAATGAAAATTGTAAACTTTATAAATATTCGTTATCAATTTCAGAATATCACAAACATATGAACGACCACCGGCGACTTTTCTGAAAAATATACCAATATAAATCTTTAAAGAAATTATAAAAACTTGGATATTCCAATTTTTGTATCTGTTATTTAGATTTACTAAACACCAATATAATATGTTGAATCTATGACGCATATGTTGCACTAAATAATATATATTAATCTTGTAGCCGGTAGCACTCTATAGTATGATAAAGAATTTTTTTAATTTAGTATAAATTTGCACCGTTTATTAAGATAAACTGTCAAAAGAAAACAAGTTTTTCACCTACTGATTTTCATTAGTGTATGACCGTTAGAAGTCTAATTGTAACTATTGTCCTCAATATTTGTTTATATTTAGCATACTGTAAGGTAACATATATATCTTCGAAAAAGGAAGATGAGATTCAAAGATGTCAAGAGAGAAAAGAAAAAATAGTTCAATCAGTGGGTGACATTTTCAGTTTATTTATTAAAGATCATATTAAACAATAATGTCACCAAGACAGGAGTAGTTGAAAAATTGATTGCTATACCTTATTCGTTGACAAACTGTTTAATGCCGACAGGTGCACACTTTGAATCATCAACATTTTAATTTCATCTGCTATATGAGAATGGGATGTGGATGTTCAAAATCAAGAATATGCGCTTGTAGCCAAAAAAAGTCTGGAAAGCCGGCAAAAACCGGCAAAGACAGTCACACAAGTCACGGTGCTCATACACATCACCACCACTACGATCTGGATGTTAATTCACCTCGACGAAAGCCTGCAAGTGGGACCGTAATACACGGCCACAGTCCGCATGCCGGTTGTGGAATTGTGGGTGGCAGGCGAAATGATCACATTCCTGACGATTACCTGGGTAAGAATTACCATGAAGGGGCTCTCATCGATATCGGTAAGGCGGAATCATTTCGTGACCTTGAAGTTAGCAAAGATTTCCACCACCCAGGGTTTGCGAAGAATCGATGGGGAACTCTCTCGTATGATATCCTCATGGAGCGCGACTTAGGGGAATCGTTGATACAGAAGATACGCGAATTGCCGACAGCCGCCCGTCTGCCAGAGCCCTGCATGGGACGCCTTTTTCGAACCATATTTCGTGGCTATGACGTCATTGGAGTGCATCTGACGCATTCAAAAAATAACAGAGAAGTAATCGAGAGCTGTGTTCGGAAGTTAAAGGCGGCCGGACCCAAGGAATTTGCCGCTACAATGACTTACTATGGAAGTGATCCGGCTCGTAGAAAAATCAATAAAAAGAAACGGAAAAAAGGATCGCCAACTGTGGTAGACATACTTGTTGAGCGCTAAATGTATACATAATGCAAACAATGAATTTTCTTACTGAGTTGTTTTTTCACATTTCAACTTTCGCAGATTTAGAATTAAGTGATTGGTGTTATAATATTCAAAGTTGCTGGAATGGATTCTTGCCTCGATTTTCCGCTTACTCAGAGTTTGTTATTTAATTGACATCAGTATACATACATTCACTATATTATTTGACATCAGATTTATGCAGGTATTTTTATAAGTTATGAAATAACGTCTAAATAGATCATATATTATAACCTTTTTTGTGTAGAATATAATATCTATTTTAACCTATTGTGTATACATATTTTAAAATAGATTTTGTGACATTTTATATATATTTATAAGTTGTAATAATTTTATATTCTAAAACCTGTTTAAATTAAAATTAAGATGATGTTAATAATGTTTAGATAATCAATTATTAAATTAATGATATGAATATGTACATGTATACGGCATAAATATATATATCAAATTTATATATCAGATTTATATATAGCAAACCAACAGATGCTCATTTTTTTTAAGATTCAGTAGTTGTCACCCGTTATCAAACAAAAAAGGAATTTTGAAGAGTAAATTTTTGAGACTTAAACAAATTTGTTCAAAACTATGAGATTTTTACTAACGACTTTTAGAATATAAATTTTATTTTGCTTCTTGTGATTATCCGAAACAAATTTGAGATTTTTGTATAATTGTATAGTCAGGGTCAAATTCAAAATTTGATAATCATAAAAATAATTTTATTGTTTTATAATTTCATCATTTATTAAATTTATGTAATGTAGCCTTTCAGAAATAAAATCGCTAAATAAAATTATTTTATTCAATAATCTTTGAGATACTCCAATCTTGCAGAAGATCACCACATGCGAGTAAAAAAATTATTTATAAACATATTATGTATGCAATCTATTTTTTAATAACCAAGCCTATTAATGAACACAATTTAGATTTATTGTTAACGTAATAAATGTAATCGAACAAATCTTACTCTACTCTAAAATATATCGATATTTATTGTCATGTAAAATCTCACATGTTTTGACATAATTGGTAACATCTTTGATGTCTAACTATTTTTAACTATTTATCAGTACTTCCTCATTTATCCCAATCTCTGTCCATTAAACTCTTTCTACCTTCCTTATAACATTGACTAAATCTCAAAAGAAAAAAAATTAAGAGAGCAGAATTATCCACTTGTCCGGACTATTGTATGCAATGAAATATTCATCAGTCAAAAAACAATATTAATGTTTAAAAACACCCTCTTCCGACCTCAGATTACCAAACTGCATTAACCTACTAACTAAATGATATTCTTTTTGGGAGCCCCCTCTCACTCTAAAACTGCACTTTGATATATTCTTCTCTCTATATGACTTTTAATTCAACTCTCCCACTTCTTTTCTCTCTCTGCTCTTTATTTTCTCCCTATCGCTCAATTATGCTCCCTTTGAAAGCAATCCCTGATATCTCCCTATATTCATATATTCCTATCCACCTTCATCTATTCTTCTATCTTTCTTACTTCTCTCTTCGTCACTTCCCCGCTTTATACATCTTTTTACCCCAATCTTCTCTCTTTTTATCTATCCCTGTTAGCTGCCCGTCCCTCGTTTACTATTTCTCATAAAACTCTATTTTCTCCTTTTCTGTCTTTTAACTCTCTCCTTCATCTAATTCCCAATCACCCTTTACAGGCCATTTTTATTAATATATACTTGTGGTGTAAAAACTCTAGCAAATGATTTGGCACAAAACAAATCCTCACATGTTCTAACAATTTCGACTTTATTATAAAATCCTTAATGAAATACATTTATTTGTATGATCAATTATAAAAATGATATTTTCGAAATTATTTCCATCTTCATATGTTCATGCACATTGTTAACTTAATATTCTTTGATTGAAGTTTTTGTTCAGTTTCTTTCACTTTCAATCTATATAATATACACCTGTTGAAATTTCATAAATCCAAAAGTAGAGTTGAAAGCATGGACTTCGAAAGTGTGGAATTTGGGGAGCCCAGCCCCTCAATATTTTTTGTATGGGGTATAGAATATTTTTTAACTTCTCCAAACATACATGGGATTTTGAAGAATTTTTACTTTTTAATACTTAAATTATATTAATTTAAAAGTATAGGAAGGGTATTTTCAATGTAATTCAAAACTATTTTCAATGTAATTAACCTTCCATGAAAGTATCTGCTGTAATGTTTGTGAAGCAAACAATATTGTCACGATAACAACTTGATAATTCATATTACAAATTCAAGATACAACGACAGTTTCCGGCAGAACTGTCTATCCATTTGACTATTGTTTTACAAGACGTTGCAAAAGAGATCAAAACAAAAAATGACAAGTTGGATTTAACTCGAGAGTTGCGACTATAGGTTAATCAAATACTCAGAGAAGAGTTTATAACTGGCTTGGAAGAGAATATTGGTCCAAGAATAAGGCCTCTTCGTCGTAAAAATCGACAAGAAAAATGCTATAGATTCCAATATAACAAATTGTAATATCTTTAAAGAAAGTTTGATGGAAAGCAATTATTCTACCTAAAACTACAATAGGATCGCTGCATGAGATTTCGCTACATTTTCGATCCCCATGTATTTGAGTCTTCTTAGAATTTTTAGATATCAGAATTATGTAATAAACATAATATCGTTTACAAGTATTTAAAAAACTACATTAATTGTGAACTATAGAAATATAGATGGAATTTAGGGCTACTTTGTAACTATAGGGCAATGGGCAAGGGTAATTAGGGCAATTTTCAGAGCTACTATAATGGGTCAAGAATAAATTATACTAGTTGAAAATAACGATTGGTTCATAAAATCTACAAATAAACGACCATTCAGATAAATTCTTATTAATTCACAGTGTGTGGAACTTAATGCAGGAAAACCTGACAAAATTAGAAGGTGTGGCACCGGTTCTGACTACTATTGAGCTGTTACTGGAATATCATGGGAAACTAGAGTTTTTGGCAATACACTGGTTCTATTCTGGATAAATTAGGATAAAAAGATTATGTGGAATTGCGAGAGTACTATAATATATATTCTTAGAAAAGTATTGTTAATATAGATGACCAAATTATATTCATAAATACTTATAGGACCTGGTGACCTCTTAACCAAAAGGATTTCACTTCATAAAGGCAAATATAATATCACAGCAGACATTTGGTTCACATCATAAATCTGGCAAAAGGGCGTCTTTCAAATAAAACCACATTGTTAGGTGCCATTCGATCTGACCGGAAAAAAATACCCAGTAACACGAAATCACTGTTAATTAACTTAACAAAAAGTCATCCACTTATTACTACAAATAACATAATACATTGTAATAAAGTCAGATTGGTATAAAAGCACTTTTCCTGTCCCGGTTTTTTGTAATACTCTTTGGGTGTCAGAAAATGGATCACATGATTCCATTCTTCAGGTGCCACATATATGCAGTACAGTCAAAGCAAACGCACAAACCACTATTTTCTCATCACGTAGGTGCGCTCAAACTAATCAAAACAAGTTAAAACCTGTAACCCATATGTACAGCATGTGATTAAAACAAGATTAAAATGAACACTGATAATATTTACCCGCACTATACAAAAAATGCTTTTTATTACTGTTAATATAAACAATAATTTATTAACCACATTGATTAACCCCGAATAAAATTGTTTAATTTTCCCTCCTCAAATTAATATTTCATAATAAATTTGAATAATTATACATATAATAATAAACTTTTTTCAGATTATTGAATAAGAAACGGATATAAGAATAGTAATTTAAATAATAAGATACTTATTATTTGAAATTTCCTCTGCTCTACATATAAAAGATCCAACAATCCACAAATTTTACTTTTATATACCGACACAAATAATAATTCTTACTAATTATTTTATTTATAATTATATTACTTAATAATCATTAAGTAATGCTTCAATATCACTATGAAATTTAATTAACTAACACTAACCAAAGATTAAAATTATAAAATAAGAAAACTAGGAATTCTGTAAAGATAACAAAATGAAAAGTTTAGGTATATTAAATATAACACAGTGTAGTGAAAATGATATACATTAATTGAGAAAAAGTATTTGTAAATAACTAGTATACATATATGATAAACAGGAAATGAAAGAACACAGCCTTAATAACTGATAATACTACAAAATAATATATATAATTATATACACAAAAAACTGGAATTCAGAGAATACCACTTTGAATGAGAAAAATGAATGTATAACCGTTAGAAAATAATGAATCACTTTAACAGCACTCATAAATAAAATAAACATGGCTATACATTGATAACATAGCTTTACAACATAATATATTAATATGGAAATATAACATGTTATTACTATTAAGTGTGTTTGCTTCACTTAAAAGAACTTAAGTTACGTTGTTATAAAAATATTTATAAGGAATTGAAATATAATGGTTACTAAGCCTAAAAACAAATAAAAAATTGGTAGATATTTAATTCTGTCTAAAATCCTGATATAATAGTAATTTGAAAAAATGTATTTCAATTTACATAAAAAAGGAATGTTAAGCACCAAGTTTAAGGAATATTTATAGTTTTTGGTACGACTTTGTGAAAATCGTATCAACCAATAATTAAAATAACATATATTACCCTTATTTAAATCATACATAAAAGATTACAAGCAATGAAAATTGAATATACAATAGATAACAACGGAATACAAATATATAAACCGTAAATGGAGCCACCACATATATAGAGAGATGAGTTGTGTTTCATTATTGTGACCCTCTTTGAGTTCGCTTTTAAAAAACTGCCCATAAAGACGCTGTGATATGCAGTATGAAATACACAAAACTTTGATTTCTAGGCCCCCCAAAAAGCTTGAGTGACTCGTCTCAATTTTATCCTACAATAATAACATACTGCTTTTTATAGTAATTATACTACAACATGACATACTTAAACACAGTGTGTTGAAGATATATTGGTATTAATAGCGGTGCAATAATTTTGTTATCCCTTTTGCGTATCGATATTTATGGGTGCTCCTCATCTTTAGAACTATAATTTCTTCCATCGCCAATTAAAACATTTATTTTAAAAGCCAAATATAGTATTTTTTAAATTTACTAATGCCTTTCTGCTTCGGAAGAATTACGATGTTGAGCAAATCGTATGACACCAGACTTATATTTTTAAAAGCTATTTTAAAATTGTATTTCGATTTGGGCTGACTATATAACAAGAAGCCACACAAAGCAGTGGTCACACCTTCTTCAGGGAATCCAAGGAGCTACCAAAGTTCCTCAGACTAACAATCCGCTTGCCGGCACAAAATACCTCCTTCAATTGGGGCACAACACGCCGCTTACACAAGGCACACATGAGTAACAACAGTCCCAAAACCAGATAGCCAATAACCGATCGACTCGCCCACCAAGACGACACGGCCGTCACTGATTGGCTCTTTGAATGATGTCTACTATTTGATTGGCTGACAGGCAAAAGCTGTTTGAGCGACAAATTGGGCAGTCTACTGGAATCTCCGAGAAATCGAAACAAAGCACTAAAAATCGGATAAAGCTCGACAAGTGTGTGCTCGAGATGTCCACTTTCCGGGTTGAAGGTGTCGAAACAGCCAGATTGTCCCGTGTCCCCCCTACCCCAGAGTTCCAAGCTGAGGGCGAGCGGCACACGGCGCTCACCAACTAAATAGTCGATCAAAGTACCGCCCACAGAATAGCCGCCTAGCTGGGGCATCTGGCCCACTTGAAAGGCGGGGTGGGGTGGGGGCAGGGCTGAGGCCAGATGATTGGCAAGCTGGGTCATGGCCGGGAGGTTAGCCGGCTTTCGGCCAAGCTGGGCTGACCGAGAATCTGTTTGTAGGGGGAAGAGAGGGTTCCGGTAGGGGAGATCAATAGTCAAGGTGACCACTGTCAGGAATAAAACATTATCTCTGAATTTATTATAAATAGTTTTTTCCGACATTTTGTTGTACCGTATTTCTTCGAATAAACGCCGCGGCGTTTAATAAATTGTTTATTAATAATTAGTTGACAGAATAAAAACACCTATATTATTAGCGTTATTATTAGCGTGTTCTCACAGGTAGCTAATATTTTTTAGTCTGATCTCATTGGCTACACTAGTACAATGTAGAATACCACTATGGAGATTTATCGATTGTCTGTGTGGGTGTTGCCACTTTATATCAATAGTTTTATAACGATTTTATGAATAAATTGATTGGTTTGGATATTTTAATTATCTGCGGCGTTTATTCGAGGGCGGCGTTTATTCGAAGAAATACGGTATATCTGTTGATTTTTTATAATTTTGTATCAAATTCAAGGTATTCAAATTTCAAGTAGTTTCAAATTTCGAATTCGTTAAAGAACACAAAAGTTTAGTCTTGCCACATACTTGTAGTCGCCATGTTGCAGCGTAGCAGAAATTTATACCGCGCTGGACCGAACTCCAGCATATTTGCAACCGTCCCATCCCAGCTGAAGCAAGCGTACTGACAGTGTTCTTAGCCCAGTCGAGTTCGTCAAGGGAGTACAGTTTTGTAAATATATATAGACCATAGTTTTGAATTCTGAGACAAACAACTCGTTCAGTGTTAGGTTAGTAGTCTGAAAAGGTTTAACATAAAATAGAGGTGATCATCTGACATTATGCTGAACTTAATTATGTAAAAACTTTTCAGTGATGAAAAATCATTTCGTTGCATGTTATTTGTCAAAGTCGTTCTCTTGAATACTGAAGTAGACTCGCCAATTCGTAATCAACCATCTTACTAAATTTAAAGTTTTTACCATATCTGGAAGTATTCAAACATCAGGGGGTGGGAATTTCGAAAATATGAAACCTGGGATCTGGTCGTACAGATCGAGTTAAATATTTCTTGTTTAATTGTGCACAAAGATGCGTAATGAAAAGTTGAAATATAATTTCTTTTATGTCTTTTCAGGTTTGGAATTTCACTGTGTAAGGCAGTGTTTACGTGTGTTGGAGATAATTTGAGTGAGTTTGTCTCATTATACTTTATTTATTTATATATTCAATTATTACATGAATGGATAATTGAAATCTAAAAACTGTTGTTTATAGTAAGTTTCCAGTGCTGGTTACATACCTTTTTATGTGTATTTCACTTACAGTATTATAACAAATATATAATAAGTGTACTTTCAATTTGACAAATTAATTTTTTTACATCCCTCTTTTTTTAGATTTTTACGATATTACTAGAGAACACATCTTGTCATCGGAAAATGGTTTCGTCCGAGGTCTCCTTACTAAGATTGAAACGTATTCCACAAAGATTGGTGAAAATGTCTCAGAGCTAATCAAAGATACTCTTCGATCATTTTGCCTAGAAGAATGTTCCCCGCTATGGACTGCTGAGAGTAAGATTTGAAGTAACACGACTACAACTGTGTCATCTGATTCACTATATGACATAACATATGGCATTATATATGCAAATATAATATAGGCCCCAAGTTATTATGGCAGAAATGTAGAGTTAGTATCTTTTTCACTATGTCATGTATGTATTTCTTTTACTTTTATAGAGGCGAAATCCGAGTACAAATCGTTTTTCACTGATAAACTTGTTGATGGGCTGATCCGTTTGGCGAAGAAAAAGTTGCGAGGTGTGTTTTCATAATGAGTTACTATTTTTAACACATGAACATAGTGTTACTGTTTTCTTTTGAGCAGCATTGCAGAGTAAATTTATAATTTAGAAATATATTTAATTTATATCCTGTCGAATTCTATCCTATCTGCATTGCGTTTATACACCGTGAACTTTATAAGTCCATCCTAGTCTTAGTGTGAAATTAGTCTATTTTAAGAATGTTAAATCTGGTATTCACATTGAAACTTATTAAGTAATCAAATTTCGTACGAAGGACTATAACTTTATAAATTGAACACTTTGAAATTTAGCCTTACGGAACATTCTCTTTAATTTAATTCTCTTTAACAATCTCATATAACTGACATATTTCAGTTAACTCCGTCACATTTATATTTGTTGCTATTGATTCACTATTTATTTCTTATTTAGAATCCCTTCCTGATTCGATGTTGAACAAGAGTTCTTGCGACCTTCTCTCCATTGGTAAGAACTATAAAGCTGAATGGTCCACAATTAGACGTTCAACAGCTCGATTTAGAATTAATTTTCTGTTAATTATATGTGAAAATAATTATTTTTGTTTAGACCTCCGTCGATCCACGCGTGGAGCTGCTAGAATACCCCCTCCACAGGCTTCTCATGGTAAGTAGAACAGTCTTTTATATAATGGTATTATATAGCTAATACCAGTCTTAGTTAATACCGCGGTGTAAATTGCGTTTCTCAAAGCGGTATTAAGAATGGTGAGGTATTAACTAATACCTAGTAGGAATTCTAACGTTGACCTACATAAAATGAAGCGT
>JAUZND010080657.1:0-16086 GCA_034780555.1 Coelogynopora nodosa | reverse complement strand
AAAGAGATTTTGCTATTTCAGAATATATACCTTTATTTGAAACGTAGTTACTTCTGGCCCACCCTGTATATATAATTATTCACATATTTATTTAAATAAGTAATAATAATTATAATAAATAAATAAATAACTCTGAAATCAAATGATACATCATAAATATTAGAATTAATAATTAAATTTAGAGTTAGACATTTTGAAGTTTTTTTCCCTTTTTAGTGTGTACATGCACTAATCCTTTATTCGTATATATACACATGTTATATATAGCGAAACTTTTTAATTTTCGGTAAATATGTGTGTTACACACTATTACGCGGGGCTGTTTTGGTTCAATATTTTTAGAGCGCATAAACAGCATCATAAAAACTGACTCATCATTCGCAATCTTAAATGTTTTGCGGCTCAATGCTTATTGGGGAAAGCTTATACAGAGGCATGTTGGTCACCTGTTTCATTTGCTTTTGCTCTCCTATTCTGCATCGTTACCATGGCATGATATAGACGTGTTTTACTAACTGCATGTCTGCATTTGCAATCCAATGTTAGTCTTACATATTTTCAGAAATTGAGAAGTTTGTATATATATATATGACGATATAAGTACCTTGTTTTATATTATTTTAGAAATAGAGGCAACTAACATAAACAGTCTGAAGGTATAAAAGGATATCTTCATATGTACCGTTTTTTGCGTAATATTACATCATATTGTAATTAAATATTTGTTAATCACACTGTTTAAATTTTAACGTAAAAATCGATGCCATCGAGTTACTAAACGTATGTATATGCGGCTGTCCAAAATTAAAGCGAATGACTCAACAGGTTACTTCTTTTATTCGCTGAGTCAAATTATGGTTCCGTTCGGAAAAAACGGCCGCAATCTGGAATAAACATTGTCAGGTCCCTGCTAGCCAATCAGCTAAATGCCAAAGCGCGAGGCTGACTCAGCCGACTCAAGAAGGATACATTATACAATTTATTATATATATATATAGGAAGCCAAACAGCCTATCGACCGTTGCTTGGGTTGCGAGAATCAAACAATAAAGTAAACAGAGTGTTATATTTAAAGAGGGGCAGGCAGGCTGGCTGGCAGGAAGGCGTCTTTGTCTGAGAAAGTTCTTTTGTTTTGCCAACGCCTTTTGCCAGATGTTGAATCCGACGTCTTGTATTTCGTCGTTCTTTATGTATATATATATATATATATATATATATATATATTGTGAGAAGACTTATGAGAAGGTTTATGTGAGAAGAAGGACACTTTCTTTTCATCACCCTCCTCTTAGTCCCAAACCATCTCTTTCATTATTTACTTTACTTTTATTCGTAATCGGTTTCGATCGTTGCGGGTTGTGTTCCCATGTTTTTTTATACATCAATTAGTTCATATATAGAGTGATAAAGATAGGGGGAATTGACGACGGTAAAGCACTAAATGTATTGTTTAAGTTTTTCGATTTTAGTTTTCGAAGAATTTTTTTATGCATTTCTACATACAAGAGTTTTTAATTAGCTTTCACTAATTTTTTCTTTGTCGTGTGTGATGGTATCAAATATTATAAATTTAAAATTATATATAAATATATAAATATGTTTCATTAATCTTAATTAGTATAATATAAAGTCTATATGATTATTATATAGCTAATATAATTTGAATAAACTACTGGTATATATAATTTTACATATATATATATACATATAGTTAAATACTTAAATGTTATATTTGCAGTAGTTATAATGCATGTTATAATAGCGTATACGCTATATATACTTGATTAGAATAGATTATTTTATTAATTATTTTTAATTTGTATACTAATTCTCACCCAGTAACTTGGGCAAAACGGTTTTATAATATTAAAAAAAATTATATAAAATGTTAATAGAAGTATTGTATTTATATGGGGTTATATACGGGTGTACACTGTACAAACGGAACCCGGACTGCCGGGGTTATGCGCTTGTAGTTTTATTGGTAAGTTTTATTGTTATGAAATATGGCAATTTCTTTTGTATGTGAATTAGAATTTGTATATGTATATGGCAAGCATTAAAAAAAACACAATACATTTTAATATTTAATATTACTCATGAAAATATACATATGTGTATTTATTTGGTCTGAACACTATAATAATAGGCATACATATAGATAGGGAAAGATTTGTGTGCTTTATGAATATATTGTTGGAAGTAATAAAATTATTTAAAATAATTAAAAAATGCAGTTACAAGTTGCATGTTTATATTTTAAAAGTTACGCATTGTTTTTTTCTAATTTATTATATATTTTAATTAAATATAGAACTATATAGAAATTGGTTTTGTTAACTTTCACCTTTATTAAAATGAAAAGTTTATTATTATATATATTTCATTAATAGAATAGAGTTATATCTAAAATTATTTTATCTAAAAATTACATTTTATATATTATACTTATATAATTATACAATATTTAAGATTACAATTTTGTATTATAGGATTGGTAAATCTAAATAAAAACCACAAGGAAGGGAAAGCGGGTAATGCCTTTTACAAAGTGAAGGTCCGCATGGCTGGCGGGAGTGCGACTCACTTCATTGCATGCATATAAACAATTGATTGTGCGATCTTGTGTGACTGTATCCTCTTATTAGTGCTCGAAAATTATTGTTATAAAAAGGAATGATGAAGACACCCATATATATATATATAAGGTTATATAGAGGGGAGGGAGAAGGGTCGGGTTGATATTGGGAATGTATACTAACCACCAGATGCAGGCCGAGGTAACAATAGACATCTGGATAAGTCACGCTTGACTGACCACTGGAGTAATTTGTTATAGTTACGCTCATCCACTTTTTCCAGCAGAAATATTATATATACATAGCAATTCACTGTCTGGTCCGTCTATACCATATAAATATCCTGCGGAGTTGAATGGCCTTTGCCGCTATATTCGGGGTTGACGTTTGAACGCTTTTCTATATATTTAATCTGGTTATATAGAAAACCTGCCTCCACCTCCACTGACAATTATAATGGTTTGATTAACATCATTCATGTACATAGCATTGACATTTCTATTTATAATATTTTTATATATATTAGTTGCCCTATATGTTTTAGTATATTCGAAGACATATTATCAAAGATAATGTTGTAATATGATACTCCAACTTTTGATGTCGTAAGGGATCGTAAATATTTTAATATTTTAACATGGTAGCAAATATTTAAATTATGAATATATAATATACATTATGTAGATATATATATATTAAGTATTATTAACATTTACAGCATAACCCTTATCTAAACATGTCTGTATTATAAAATAGACATTGACGAAGCTTCTGATGGTATATATGAACCTAATAAATATATAATTATAGTATATAGGCTATCAGTTAAATGTCAATATTATAGTTGTACATGGTTTATACATATATCTGAATGATTTTAGAATTATAAATTATAATATATGTTCTAAAATGTATTATATTTTTAATCTATACAGAGTCAACAAAAACGGGTCATTCGTGAGTTAATTCATCCGAAGAATACATACGTCTGGTGAGGTTGCGTCCACTATATTCTTGAACACTTCTTCACATCTGAATGAACTCTGTATTATTGGTGAGTGCGTTTTGAATGTTTCCTGTTGTATCTGTTCATATTTTTGAAATTTAGTAATATTATATTTATTATAAAATAATTTTTTTGTACAGTGAATAGACAATAATATCAATAAACGTATTTGAGTACCTATATATAATATAATTATTATGCTGCAGTTCAATACATCACGTTACTATAGACTATATATTATTATTAATCTCGTATATATATATTATAGCCAAGGGGGTGTTCATAACATTCAAACAAAAACAGTGTTTTTTCATTATAGTACCTTTTTTTCAGTTTGATATAGTTGTTAAAAAATGTGATTGTTCTGTTTTGATTGTTCTGACAGTTTGATTCGTCAGTTTTTGACTTTTACAAATTCCAGAAAAGAGGATTTTTTTTTGATTTTTCCACTTTTTTGTCAAATACTAAATAAATCAACAAAATAACAATAAATCATTTCCTCTCTGTATAATCAAAATGTGTCTTATACGCATGATAAAGAAAAATTAGTGTGTATAACCTTTAGTATATTTTAAAAGGGAATTAATCAAATGAATTAAAAATTTGCCCTTTGAAGAAAAGGAGTGACACGTTTAAGCACCTTTTTCAATTGTAGGAAAAGGGCATAACATGTATTAATTAAAATGTGACCATTAGAAGAGAAAATCAAAAACTCGATAATTATATATTTTAACCGTAACTAATTGATATAATGTGCTCATTCGGGATTAAAACAACTAATTTAGAAAATTACCCATTAAAAAAAATATCTATCTTAAAAGTGTGCGCCCCTTCTGGAAAGGGACAACACATTCAACACGAATTCTGCTTATTCGCTCAAAAGAATAATTAATTGATTTTTTAAATATACCCTTTCGAGAAAAAGGATAAGTTGTTATTTTTGTTAAATCTATAACTCATTATAATATTGCTATTGCGTATATCACAAACTTGATTTATTTAATTTTACTATGAGGGTCTCTAAACAACTATTGTGACAAGTTGTTTTCTGAAAAATAAATATTGCTGATGTATAATTATAACATATTTTCGTGTATTATATAATATAACATATTTTCGTGTATTATATAATATAACATATTTTCGTGTATTATATATAATATGCAAGCATAACACACAGAAATTTAATCAATAGAGTATAACACAGAAATTTAATCAATAGAGTATAATACACAGAAATTCAAAAATGACTAACAAATATTATATCTGTGTACTATATTATGTTATAAAATATAAGCCTAAATAATATTAGTTAAAAGCATTATCATATAAAAACCAAACTCTGATTTTAACCATAATTTTTTTCAAGCTTTAAGTTGCTTTGAAGTGGAAATAATTATATATTTGCATACTGTACTATATATGCGGTGTATATATGTTGCATACTATATATCTCAACTTGTTGTTATCTCTTCTCTGTAGGGTGTATCTCTTTTATTTTTGAACAATTTGAGAAGCTTTCATTGTATTATTATTATAATCTGTATAATTTAAAGTTTTCCGCTACCTATGTAGGTACAGGAAAACTGTAAATTTCAGTATACAATTTACTGCATTCATACATATATATAATGTTAAATTAAATGAATAAATAATAAACATACAATATATTGTAGCAATATTTGTATATATATTTAGTTGCTATAGTAGCATATTATCGTAATCCTAAAATATAATATTTATTTGGAAAATAATCTAATAACAATGTTATTATGTTAAAATATTTTAAATTTTGTCTAAATTTCATGTAAAGTTTATTTATATACAGCAGCAGCAGCAGCTGCTAATATGCAGAATTTATAAATATTATTATATTTTCATACTTTGGTCTTTTGATTTCATTACCGCACAGACAGTATAATGTGCCAATATAATTAATTGATGTTATACAGTCAGTTACCTCTATTTTCTTTTAAAACGGTGACGACATTTCTTATCTCAAGTTCTATAAGAGTTTTCACGTCGAAAAGGCTAAATATGCTAAAAACACGAAAATGTTATGCGCGTTATCTCCCTCAAATCTAAGGGCTTGCTCTTTGTACACGCTGATTAATTTTGACACTTTCAATCCAGGAGGTTGCAAGTATAATATTGAACCGGAATTTTCAACTATAATATTATATACCATGATTTCATCTCCACCCCATCCTTATCTCGCTTCTCTTTCTATATAGCTGCGTTCCATATTATAGCCAAATCGCTGAACCACTTCATAATATTGTATACAGAAAGAGAAAAAAAAACTTGCTTGCATATATTCAAATCACTGAGAGAGAAACCCCGTGCCGTATTTCCTGTCAGTTCGGCTGTTAGCCATTGAGAGCGTAGCTGAATTCCGATTGGTGGGTCTAATCTCGCGTATTTGAGTCGCAACTTTCCTCTGACCAATTGTCGTACTCAGAGCTGTATTGATCACAACTTGTTTAAAACTTGTTTGTATGTGTGTATGTCTAGGCTAGTTTCGCATTGAAATTAGGAGTTCATCGCTTTTCTTAACCACAAATTGCTCTCCGCATTCTTTAGAGGTTGATTCTGTTCTTCATTCCTTGTAAATAAATTGGAATTAGGAAATCTGCTTGTCGTCAGTAGTGTCTCTGCACTAACTATAAGTGAATAAATAACACATAGTGTAATTGCGTACAGCTTGTAACTTTCGTCGTTCCTCTATTCACTTGGATTACAAATAATATATCAATGATTGTGATTCACTAATTCGGAATTATTGACAATGCCGTCGCATCGTAAAGGGGGCAGCAACAGTGATGTGTTCACCGTAGAAAGACTGACAAATCGAAGAGTTCGAGGAGTGAGTAGCCTATATTAATGTCTTTTTTTAATTTGTTGTTATTATTTAGTTATATTATTATTGTATGATGTTTTGCAGGGTTTACTGATGTTGATTTTTGTAACAGCTGATTATAGAGAATATTATAGTTGAGGATTACCCATGACTATTTTTAGTAACAGTGAAAAACTTATTTTTAAATGATGTGATATTATTTAGTCAAAGAGGTATAACGTAATATTTTCATTAATCATTTTGAATTGATTAAAAGCATTGTTAGTTATTTTAGGCAGATGAGAAAATTGTAACACATGGGGAATTAAAATTATATGGCATTAATATTGAAATTTATATGCAATTGTTGTAATTATATTTATTATTATATATGTTAATAATTTGGGTATATAGGATGTTACTGTATATGACATTACAAATATAGTGCAAATTTATAATAAAGGAAAAGTAACGTTAATTTATAGAATTAAATTTTTATTACAAAATTCTTTTTACAACTTCTGAATTTCTAGACACAATTTTTACAATATTTTGAAATAGTTTTTTTTAATATCATAATATTTACTTATTATTGTCTTATGTTTGATGCATTTTGTATAATCTGTTCTTCAGAACTCTATTGAATACCTAGTGAAATGGCAGAACTGGTCTGACAAGCACAACTCCTGGGAACCAGAAAGCAACATTCTCGATAAGCGGCTGATCGAAAATTACCATGAAAGGTGAGTTAGTTGCTCTCTTTTTTTTATTCTAAACATTCAGTGTGGTCACTGGTCACCCATTTAGTAGGTAGGCAACTATAATCCTTAGGCTTCGTCGTTGATGTTTTAAAAGGCAATATTATATACTATATATTATAGTGAAGGATGAACTGTATAATAATCCTGATGGAGTGAGTGTCGGCGATTGGGCTCTTATATAGAGTTAGGCCCAGAGTTCTAATAAATACATTATACTTCAGGGAATGAATGAATGAATGGGTGGATGGTAGCTGATAATGACGTGTGATGTAAGCGGCCCTGATATATTATAGTGTTACCCTAAAAGCCAGCAAGGAAACCTCCCAATGCGCCCGCTCGCTGTTGTCGAATTTGTGTGCTCTCAACTGCGGGTCATTTTCTCTCTGCCCGATCCTGGTTTACAACAGCTCTCTCTCTCTCCCTCTCTCCCCGGGGACCCGTTCCCTGACCCATCCTTCAGAACCGAGTTGGTTCTCCCTCCCTCGCTCTCTCTCTCTCTCCTCTCTTACCACTTCCTGCCTGCGCTTGTATATAGTGGAGGTTGCCCTCTGGCGTTTGTTTAAGTTGGTGACCATGAATGCAATCAGGGAACAGATGAGTGAGGGTGACTTGAACTCAACCAAGAAAAGAGTTGAGTTGAGAGTGTACAACAACTTTGCCTCTCGTGTATATCGTTAATGTGTATCGCTCATTCATGATGTTAAGAATGGGGGGGGGGGGGGGGCGGTGATGGTAATACCTGTCAATGAACACAACGACCAACTAATCAAGAAAATTTGAGTTTAATTTTAAATGTTGTTATTAAAATATTGCCCCACTTTCAGAGTGTCTCGCAAGGCCGCCCAGAAGCGCAGCAAAGCCCTGCGCTGCAAACAGCAACAACAGCAACAGGCACACACAGCTCCGAAGGTGGTGGTCAGCCCGGTTCGCGAGATTCCTCTGCCAACTCGGCCCTCCTCGGAACTCAAACGACCCGCCAAACAGCGCGCTGAACTCGAGATTTCTGCCATGGAGAAGCAGGTATACGCTCGCTTTAACGTCATATTCTAAGTCTACATAGTAATCCCCCTATTCCTCCGGCCTTTCATTCTTTCTTCGTTCAATAAATTGCAGTAGAAATTGATTCGCCAAAGTTATCTCATTTTTTTTCTCCGTGACTTGCCCGCGCTCAATTTGATGACAAATTAGTTGGGAGTGTTCCGTCGCCCCTTCTTGCAATGCCAGTTTGTGTCTTCGTTCGCCTGTATCCACCCCCCCTGGCTTTGCTGGTCTCCTCTCTCCCCTCCCTTTGCTTCCCTTATTTATCTCCTCTCCTTATTTTTAACTCTCACTTCAACGCATCGTGTCGTTCAATTTTTATTGCAGGAAGAGAGAGAGAGAGAGAGGGGGAAGGGAGAAGAGACAGATGAGCGTGTGTGTTTTGCTTTTTGATTCAGTTGCCATTAGGAATTTATGTTTTTCGATGTGAAATCAAGTCGTAACTTGGCTTGCAAGGTGCAAAAATGAAGAACTCTTTTGTGTATCCATCTCTCCCTCTCGCGTTTCATCCAAGCAGTTTACCTTGTTTTTAGTTCCCTAGGTAATTTTTCTTCATCACTACTGCTGCTGTGCATATAATATGCGTATAGATATATATATTAATATATCTATAAAGAGAGAGAGAGATATCTGAGACGATGCAATTTGATTGAAGATTTTGTTAAACAGTTGACGGAAGCTCACGAATTCATTTGAAATAGAAATGTGTAGTTTTTGATTTAAAGAATATAGGCAGCTATGTAGACAGACTGTATTCTCGTATAATGATTTAAATGTTCTTCTTGGAGAGATTCACGGAACCAAACAACACACCACGGATACAGCCGGGGCTGTTGGTCAGAAATATTGACAGAGTCATTCTGTCGCGATTTTTTTATAACTTTAGCATTTTGAGGCAAAATGTAATAACAGATATATATTGTGTATAATATGTAAGATTTATTGTATATTTCACACTGTTTGTGCAATCATTATTTCTGTGAGGCGAGAATCCTTTATTTAGTCTGATTTTTTAATTCTGTAAGTTAAGTAAATAGTCAAACTTTTAAATTAGTTGTGTGTTGCATTATAAAACATCTGACTGCATGATATTAAGCTTCGCAATGCTCAAAGTCTGTAATTATCTCCATTTATTGTGAATCTTCATTATAATATACTGTAAAGCATGGTATCTCCAATTCGGAACAGAATCGTCTCTGTGTTTATATTATAGATGTATATATATATATACGGAAAATGTCAAAAACAAACATCATTGTATACTTAGTAACATATATAGTTAATGATGAATTCCTTCTTTGTGCATTGAATATAATTATGTATGGCGCGAGGGACTTATTGATCTTTAGCATGTTGTAACTAATATATATATATATGTAATTATTAGAAGTTCTACCAATTCATTTACTTTTGTATACAATCTTTTTATCGATTATTATTAACGAGTAAAATCGAATATAGCAATTTTAATATCGATTTAACTTTAAAATATCTCTGTGTAACTTTATTAATCTTGAGTCTCTCTTATTTATATTGTAACACTATAATATGATAGTTGCTGAAATTTCTGGATTTCATGAGTTTGTTTTAATCTTTATTACATCCACGAAAGGCATATTATGTAGGCTTACTATGTGCATAACATAGTATGTTTTTCTATGACTAAGGCTAACTGAATTTAAACACGTGTCCTTTGTCATGTACTTTACATTTTAACTGTAGTTCAGATGTTAACAAGCACATTGACAGACGGTGCTTCAGATATTTACTATATATATATATAATATTGACTGAAGTTTACGTATAGTGTGTACATGATATTGAATATATAGAAAACTTGAAACATGCATTTGAAAGAAAATGAATTATAATTGTATATTACATTTCTCGTTATGATTGAATCCCTCAATATATAATGCAGCTATAAAAACTCCATTCTGAAATATGTCTTTAAACTAGTTATATATAACTTATGCGCTATAATATATTTTTATTTTTATTACAGGCTATAAAAAGCAGTAAATTTAACACCGAAATGGTTCATTTTATTCAATTTATCAGCTAATTAAGCTTTATTAACTTTGATTTGTCCCCAAGCTACGAAACCATATATTACATCGGGTAGTAAGCTTATATGGTATACATATACATATGAATACATTGCGAATTATTTATTAATATTCTACACAACGAAAATATATAGATATAAATATCGTTATACAATTGTGAATAATATATTATGTTGAGGTATATTATATTGTAATTATAAAATTATAAATTACTGAAACTAAAGTTAGCCATGTCAATCAAACAATAAAACGTATACACCACAATCTGTCTTATTCATAATTTAATATCTATTTTGCTTTCTAATAGATTATAACTATAATTATATTACCGACACAACATCACTTTATGTTGACAGATTTCTATACTATACGATGTAATAATTACCACTAGTATAAGCAATAAGTGTTTTATTCATAATATAATAAACGATTCAAATGTCACAGTTGTTAAACCTATCTGTGATCCTATCTAATCAATCCTCCGCATCTTCTCCACCCTCCCCCTCCTCTCCAGTCACCCAACTCCTCCCTGCAACACAACCGGCCCAAGATCTGCCTGACAATTCCCCGGGACAGAATCCTGCCCCCCTGTCCCCCCACTGCAGCCAACGGAGAGGAGGACAGCTCGCTGTACAGCTGCGATGAGCCCTCCTCCGACTATGAGGAGCCCCAGACCAGCGGCTCCCCGCCCCACCGACTCCCCTCCTTTTCCGAAGACCCTTCCGGGACGACGGGGGGTAAGGCGGCGACCCCCTTCTGGACCGCGGCTACAACAACGACGCCGCACAGGAACCTGTCCTGCGAGGTCGAACTTCCCCGGCGATCGACAACTCCGCACTACAGCCTGGACTACCCTCCGCCCCCCAAGCTGGAGGCTGTACACATTTCGGAAGCTGAGGAGTACGATGAGCTCAACATTTCGACCAATAGTGTAACGCCGCGTGGTCCTACTAGTGTCGGTCCGACTACCGTTCCAACCACTACCTCCTCGGCCACCACGCCACTCCAGGACGACAACAACAACCGAAGCCGCAAGAAGAAGAAGAAGAAGTCGAGTAAACGACTGCGTTCCCCCTCGTCTCAGTCTTCCCGACGGCACAAGCACCACAAGAAGCACCGGAGGCGGTCCTCCCTCTCCCCGCTGTCGACTCCCTCACCCGCCTCTCCCCCGGAGCAGGGCTTGCTCAAACTGGCCGGTGGACAGTCGGAGAACCGACGCTTGGTCTACCAGCCGAGTCCGGCCCGGGTGAAGGTGCTGCATGACATCACACTGACTGACGTCACGGTGAACAATCTCACCATCACCTTCAAGGAGTGCTGTTCCGGATCTGCTGGTTTCTTTGGCCAGCCGTCGCCCTATGCTGCCTCCCCATCGGTGGGACAGATGCACCGGAAGGAGCCGCGTAGGTCTGCTGAGAAGAAGAAGCGGAAACCAGTGTCGGTGCCTGTAAAGGAGCCAGTTGTTTCAAAAACAATTCTGGGAGTAGTGGAAACAACCATGAAGCCAACAACTGTCATCAAAGCAACACCGAATTCTGAATGCTCCACCACCACGTTCATGAAAGTCGTCGAGCCAGCGAAGAAGTCAGCCGAGGTTGAACTACCGAAACCACCGAAGGCAGCAGAAGACACGAAGAAACAGTTTCCACCCGTAACCAACGCCGTAACAATAGAAGAT
Organism: Coelogynopora nodosa; assembly: GCA_034780555.1. NCBI lineage: Eukaryota > Metazoa > Platyhelminthes > Proseriata > Coelogynoporidae > Coelogynopora > Coelogynopora nodosa. The sequence goes on along the minus strand of JAUZND010080657.1, from coordinate 4,116 downwards.
GTCCTGAAGACCACCAAAGCCCCCACAAGCTTGCCTCCCAGCATAACCTCAACCAGTAACACCGAGGCTAAGCCCTCTTCTCCGCAGGTTTCCGATGCCAAGGTCACCTCGACTAGTGTCTCCACAGTCTCCACAAAGGACGCCGACACCACGACGCTCTCGACCTCCTCCCCCTTGAAGGAAGACGACGTGAAAATCATTAAGGTGAACGAATCCTCGGAACCTCCTTCTGAGTCTCTCTCTTCGTTTCGACATTCACCGGTGAGTTCTGTCGAGGTTTTGAAGATCACGCCGCCAATCGGGGAGATGAAACAGGAGGACGATGTTCCCCTGATTGTCGACGACGATGACGAGGAGGACCGAGCACTGACGATTGATTTAAACCAGCCCACCCCAGTTGCTACACCGCCGGTGGTGCCTCCTCCAGCTAGGGAGCCAGCTCCCAGCTCCAGTGTCCGAGCTCCCAATGTCCGAAGTCTTGCCCGACTGTCCACTGTCGCGGATGCCTCCTCTTCAGACCCGCCTGGGGTTGCCATAGTACCGCCACAGCCACAAACAACTCGTAAATCCCACCCCCACACACACACCAGTGGCAGTAAACGACCAGCCAAATGTCACTCCAATGATTCCACCTCCTCCTCCATCTCCTCCGATGCCAAACTCTTCAAGGCCTCTGCACCTACAGCCGCTGCTGTAGTCACCCCGGCAACGTGCACTGCTGCCATAGCAACCGGTGTAAACAGTCAGGCGGCGCTCTACATGTCGATGTACATGCGCGGTAATCCCTACCAGTTTGGTTACTCGCCTGCGCCGCCCTGTTATCCCACCACTAGCGACTTCTATCGACTGGCGTCGGCTCCTTCGCCGGCGCATCTGTTCCCCTCGTTGGGTCCCTATGCCACCGGACATCACGCCTATCCCCCGCTGTTCCAAAGTCAGGCTGCCGCGGCGGCGCTTTTTCATCAACAACAGGCGGCGGCAGCGGCGGCTGTACAGCATCAACAACAGCAGCATCATCAACAGCAGCAGCAAATTCAACAGCAGATAGCCGACGACTCGCCTATCGATCTATCCAGGAAACTATGATTTGATTGGGTCGCAGGATTCGTGCATTTAATTACTATTATACAGTTGTTAAATATCGATTGATATGAGAGAGAATTCATGAACTTAATTTCCATATTCAGTATTGTTTTACGTGCGTCATGCGTGCACACTCAGTCTAATAAATGTTTGTGTTTTGTTGACGTCTTATGTGTATGTATATAATATAAGTATATAATTTCATCATTCCTCTCTGTGACTAAAGTTCTTATTTATAGCTTTACTATGTTTTGTTTGGTTTCACCTGTGAATATTATCCATGCTATAATATTGTGTATACTATGTAGAAAGCACTTCTTTCATGTACATATATTTTCCATTGTATAAAGTTGATTTGAATTATATATTCCAAACTCTACATTATTAATAATAATCCATGATTTATTGATCTTATTTTCTTTTTAGATGAACATAGTTAAAACGATGATAATATAGTATAATAGTTGTCTGTCAGATGCAGTCAATGGAAGCGTGAATTTATGGGTTTTTAATCTTTTAGTAAATATTCCACAACGACAGTTGTATGGGTGAACTGTTTTTTCTTAACTGATTTTCGGGCAAAAACATTGTTTTCAGTTATGCGATTATCAAATAAAACAATTTTTATAAGTTATAAATAGATGTTGAATATTAAATTGTTTGTTTTTTAAACTGGAATAATGAAAGGTGTGTAAATCGCGCTCCCCAGTATTGGGGCGGCCTAATAAACTTTAATTTTTAACGTTTTTAAGTATATAACGTTAAAATTCAATGACAATTACTAAAATTGCGTCCTATGCAATATGGCATACTTAAATCACTAACTTATAATATCTATCATTTTTTGTATATTTGAATAATTTTGCAACGTTAAAAGTGTTCACCTTGGCAGCTTCTGTAGTATCGATGTAGTTGTATTTCACAAGTAGTTACTTTAGTTACATTATTGATGATGATAATGAAATAAACATGATTTTAAAAATCTATATTTTCCTATAAAAAATAAAATATGTTTGTAATATAAAGTATGACTATATACTATAGTTATAGCTACATATATCTTAGACATATCTGTATTTAGATGCTATACGTTGAAAACAAGAGATAATGTATATTTATTAGTAAAAAAATTATTAGTAATTATTAGCTTTATTAGTAAAAAAATTTATTATTGGCTATATAAAGATAAATTCATATTAATTTTCGTTATTATGTTGTAAAAAAGGAAAGAAAATAGATTATTTTTACCTAATTTTAAGGCTTTTAAAAATGATATGAAGTAAATGCATAAAATACTTTTCATTGCATGCTAAATCGTAATTGTTTCGCATTATATAAATTATAAGCTATTTTCGGATCACATGTTCGACTCTATAAAGTTGTGCATGCACCCCGCCATATAGGGCTATTCCAGTACACGTCTTAAGCATAGGCGGGCCCCCCTGGCCTTGTCTGAACAGTTTTATACATGCGACCTAGATTCAGAACACAAAATTATAATATTTTCTCTCGCAACCATTTGCATTATATATATATATATTATGTCTATATAGAGTCGACGTAGTGTATATACTTTTGACGGTTGAAGGTACCTTTTCAGATTTGTGGGTTGTAATTTACAGACTTGCTCTGCGTCCTATATCTTATGTATATGACAGTTTATTTTCTATATAATTTTGTTGTAATATTACAAGTTAGGTTATTTAGCTTGTGACGAAACTCTGTCCAATTAAGGAACTGCGGATGAACGAAATTGCGCAGCGGGAGAGAATGAAAGAGAGAGAGAGAGAGGAAAGAAGGGGTGCCTATATACTTTTATATAATGCATGCTGATTGCAAGGACTGAATTGAATGCTTATTATATAATTGAGGCTACGTCTGTATTTCCAGTTTACGCACAGCAATAGAAGGTGCATTCAGCTTGTTGTTGTCTCAGTCATTTAATGCGCGTTTGTTTGCTTCCTATATCTGGAATATATTATGCATAATATTATGTATATATATAATCTCGCCGTGTCTGTATGCGATTTTTCAGCCACAATTCGGTTTTTATGCATACTTTCGGGTCTATATAGGCCTATATCTATATTATATTTGGAGTGGAAAAGCTTTTCACGAACGTCTTTGCTATAGTTTATTTGTTTTTTAAGTGTCATCATTGTGTTATAGCGTATGTATTATAGGGTACTCATAATATACATATAGATGTAACAGTGTTGTATTTGACCACCCGCATCATGAATCCTTTACCGCATTTGTATTGTTATGAGAAATGTGTAACATATTACGCAATATTGCACATATGTCATCATGTACATTTTAATTTGGATTGTGGAATTCTTTTATTATTTACATACTGCACCTTATTACCTTATAATATTAAAATAATTGAATTCGAGATTATATATTATTACATAATATATATTATACATGTATAGTATATATATGTATATAATGCAATATTTAATAAAATTTTATAAAACATTGATTGCCTAAAAAATTATTTAAAAAAACTGACTTCAATATGAACTTACCGGGTGTTCTTCTTTTTCAATTAAAGTTGCTCATAAATCATGACCATATGGGGACTCTATCTTATATTATTGTAAGGACGATAATCACTAGATACAACAAAATGTACATCAAAAAAATCTAAAAACGATGCTGTAGTATGTAAGAATGTTCGTTATATCATAATGTACATTATACCAGAACTATACTGCAGTAGGCCAGAAGTAATGCAGTGGACTATAAATTATATTAGTTAAGAAATAATGCAGTGGACTAGAATTTCTATTAGTTTAGAAGTAATGCAGTGGTCTAGAATTTCTATTAGTTTAGAAGTAATGCAGTGGACTAGAATTTCTATTAGTTTAGAAGTAATGCAGTGGAGTAGAATTTATATTAGTTTAGAAGTAATGCAGTGGACTAGAATTTCTATTAGTTTAGAAGTAATGCAGTAGACTAGAATTTCTATTAGTTTAGAAGTAATGCAGTGGACTAGAATTTATATTAGTTTAGAAGTAATGCAGT
>JAUZND010080656.1:18031-37918 GCA_034780555.1 Coelogynopora nodosa | reverse complement strand
AAAAGGCAAATGAGAGGAATTAATAAAACTGGAAATAACAAGAGTACAACTTCCTAGAAAAAACTCAAGAAAACCAGTCAAAACCAACCAATACCAAAAGTGAAAGAAAATGAAGGAATTCCACCAAGTTATACTTGTAGGCTACTTATAATACAGGCCTAGGAAATGAGAGGATGATAAGTCATGCCTATAGTGGTTATATGTTAACTAAAGCCATTATCCAGAACACAAAACCAAAACGGACCGAAAGTAGAAGTTGACCGAAAGAGATACAGTAGAGACTTAATATCAATTGTTGTGCTTGTCAACACATTCCATATATTTATAAATATATATATCTATATATATATATTTATATATATTAGTTACGCTATTCTAAAATACTAAAACTTATTAAAATTGTATCGAACTATAATCACATATTGTTATACTACATTTCAAAATACGTTTTCTATATATACTATAATATATATTCTAATATAACACTTTCTTCATTTCCATTATTCGATGCTATTCCCATTCGATGCTATTCCCTACTATTCACGGTACCCCATTAAATGGACCAGAGCATCCCTAGAATCCTCTATTAGACGTACTTTTCTTTGTAATATAGATCAAGGTCAAATCACTTGCGTAAATTACATTATTAGTGATTCATTTAATACATGAGGATATTTACATTAATTACACATTTTCTATAAATACCATCAATGACGCTCGAGCATGAGATTATTTCAAACACAATATTTTGTCAAAATCTTATTGCAAAAGTTCAGTGGGCTATTTATATATACATATATATATATATTGCAACATTTACTAATGATAAGAGCGGCTTGCTTATGTGCGCATGCAGTACGATTCAATACAATTGAAGTGCCATTATATTTTCCGATTACACTATTGAGATTATTATGTAGAGCTGTCATGATTATATACATATATTCTCAAATCTTATCAATGCACACTATATTAAAAAGCCGCGAACAGTGTTTTCTATTCAAAAGGCCGTGTGAATAATATAGGATAAGGTAAGCGGATATAATATTTATTGTATGTGACACATGTGACAATTACAACAAATTAATCATGGAACTATTAATGAGATAGTGATATATTTTTAGTCATAGTATAATAGCTATTATTATTTTAACATAAAATCTTAATAATGTTTTATCGATTAATATAAATATATTTAAAATAATTGATTAATAAAGATATCGGTCGCTCCGGATCGCGGAAGGAGCTTTTTCTTATGATATTCTATATAATGCATTTGAGATCATTCGAGATCATTTGAAACCAAATGCCGTGCATTTAACTAAAATCTAAAAAAAACACTAACAATTTTGCGCAAATTTTATTGTAATAGGCCTAATATTTTAGTTTTTTAATTTTACCCCAGCAGTAAATGTATTTAATCCATTCTGTCCGAATATTCCCATTTTTGTAATATTGTATTTTTGACTATATACTAAATATGTATTAATAATATTTAATGGACCTTTTGAAAATTATTCCTTCGACAATTAGAAAATGTAATATGTTGTTCAACAAAAAATATTGGAAGTTATTATTTGCGAAATATTCGACAATGTTTAAAGGATTGTACAATTAAATGTTTTGATTTTTGGACGCTCCGGACAGAAAGAATTAATAAAGATTGTAAAAATAATAACGCTATTGAAACCAATATTAAACAAAGACAAAACAGGTTCTAGAAAGGTATCGCCCAATGAAACGTCCACTAAGATTGACAATATAAGATTGAAAATTATTCTGAAACAGGAATAGATTATGAACACAGTGTACATATATGAATGAATCAAAATATATGCCTGAGCCAAACTCTCTCTTAGTTGTGCTAAAACTTATATAGCTGCTGGGTAGGTTTGATCTCCGCCTATGCAGCTAGGGGCCAGTCTGTCTCACTGCCGTCCGATGTTTTTAGCCTGCAGTCTTCTGCGGTCTAAAAAAGTGTCAGAAAAATAATTAAAATAAAGCAATTATCGATTCTGACAGAGCCAAAACTTTTACAGATTGAGTCAAAATTATCAAAAAACAGCTTACACTGGACTATTTGCATCACTATCTAATAATATATCTATCTAGCGGTTGACAGTGACCAAAGTGTCCAAAAATAAATAAAATTGCAATTATTCATTTTGCTGAAGTCTAAATAGGGGAAAATGAACAAAAGAGGAAGCAACTACTTATTTAAATATACTGCCTTCAAGATACAAATCTTGTAATGTCATGATATCTCTGCTATGTCAAGATACCAACCTTGTAATGTCATGATATCCCTGCATAGACATGATATCAAACTTGTAATGTCATGATATCTCTGCTATGTTAAGATACCAACCTTGTAATGTCATGATATCCCTGCATAGACAAGATACCAACCTTGTAATGTTATGATATTTCTTCAATGTCAAGATATCAACCTTGTAATGTTATGATATCCTTGCAATGTCAAGATACCAACCTTGTAATGTTATGATATACCTGAATAGACAAGATACCAACCTTGTAATGTTATGATATCCCTGAATAGACAACATACCAACCTTTTAATGTCATGATATCTCTTCAATGTCAAGATATCAACCTTGTAATGTCATGATATCCCTGCAATGTCAAGATACCAACCTTGTAATGTTATGATATCCCTGCATAGACAATATACCAACCTTGTAATGTTATGATATCCCTGCATAGACAATATACCAACCTTGTAATGTCATGATATCCCTGCAATGTCAAGATACAAACCTTGTAATGTCATGATATCCTTGTAATGTCAAGATACCAACCTTGTAATATCGTGATATCCCTGCAATGTCAAGATATCAACCTTGTAATGTCATGATATCCTTGCATAGACGAGATACCAACCTTGTAATGTCATGATATACCTGCATAGACGAGATATCCACCTTGTAATGTCATGATATCCCTGAACAGTCAAAATACCAACCTTGTCATCTCATGATATCTCAGCAATATCAAGATACCAATATTGTATTGTCATGATATCCCTGCACGGTCCAGATACTAAATGCCAATTTTAATGTAAATTTAATTAAAATTATATTTTGTGACGTAACTGTTTTGTTCATTATAGTTGCCCTGCACATATTTTATATGTAATTGTGGGCTCTTGGAACTTCCCGCAGCTTCTTATATAATTAATTATATAATTATATTCTTAATTATTAAACATTGATATAGGTACCCACGAAAACTATTACAAGCCATTCCTACAGTATACCACATCAAGGTATTACTTAGCAAGACTAACCTACGCAAAGCTCCTGGTCCCGACAGTCTGCCTAATTGGCTTCTTTGCGAGTGCTCACACACCCTGGCATCCCCAGTCGCATCTATTCTTTCTGCTGCCATAAGAGAACAAACGTGTCCAAATATGTTACTAAGAGGAAATATTATTCCCTTAGCTAAGACCGCATCACCAACAAACATTGAGACCGACCTTCGTCCGATTACACTCACGTGCACTCTGGCAAAACAAGTAGTAGAGGCCATACTTACAAATCAACTAAAAAATCATTTAGCTCGCCTCATCAACAAACGCCAATTAGGAAAAAAGGTAGCTCCACGACCCATGCTATGGTTAGCCTGATGCATCAACTACACAAGGGCACAGATGAAGGCAATGCTGCTCGTCTTTTCCTTATTGACTTTATTTAGGGATTCGATAGAATCGACATTAACATCCTTATTAGAAAGCTTGTAGATCTCGAAGTACCCTCTTACCTAGTGCGCTGGACAGCTACATTTCTAGCAACGAGATACCAGACGGCAACATACCAAGGAACAACATCAACTCGCCTCGCAACGCACGTAGGAGTCCCGCAAGGTACATCACTGGACCACTAGCTTCCTGGTAATGATAAACGACCTCCAAGCTGACATCAAATACGTCGATGAGAATTTTGTCTTAGAGATCGTCAAAGCACCACAATACTCTACAATGCAACAAAAAGCGGATTATATTTCTGAATGGACAGAAGACAATCACATGAAATTAAACACAAAAAAGACCACATTTTTTACAATTTTCTTCTCGACCACAGCACAAGTTTGGTCTAACATACATATAGCCAACACTATTATCCTACCCATTAAACAAGCGAAAATCCTAGAGTTCATAATGAACGATAGTTAGTCGGATCACGTTGATACAATATCAAAGAAATGCGCCAAACGTATCTACTTCCTTCGCATGCTCAAAAGAGCATGCACACCTTCAAATGAAATCATCGACGTGTACAAGACCATCATTAGGTCTATATTGGAATATGGACCCGCAGTATGGAACTCATCTGGAATCACTCAGGCTCAAACCGCCATTTTCGAAAATCTACAAAAATGGCTCTTTTAATTATATCTCCAGACGTCAGTTACGCCGAAGCTCTCAAGAACCACGATATTTCAACTTTAGCCTATCGTAGACAGACTCTCGCAACCAAATTTTTCAAACGTATAGTGGACCACAACGAGATGCCAGACATCCTCAAGCCTTACCACGCCACACCGCCACACCACAGAACTCAGAAAACGCAGCCAATTTAAATTCAAGGCACGCACAGCCCATTATTAGAAAAGCTTCATTCTACCAAAGGCCCTGAAATATTAATTGTGTTTTAACTTTCTAATTTAATCTCGTACATGAGGTTCGCCTATAGTAGTATGTACTGATAGATATGTATTTTTGATAATTTTGACTGTAAATTGACACTCAAACCCTCGGGTTTTCGTTAATTCACAAATAGGGAATTCAGAATTCAGAATTCAGAATTCACAAATGATTCACACCTTATCTAAGCGAAAAGAAAAAGAAAAATTTGAACTCATTTTACTGTTTTGTATGTAATTAATTTTTTTATTTATGCATGGAATTTACACAGTACTGAATCAAACTCCACAAATCAGTAGCAACAATGTCTGGAACAATTATGGACTATATTCTATAAATCATAAAAATGTATTCAAAAATTGGTTCAAAATGGTATAAATTTTTGACCAAAAAAAGACGTAATACGAAATGATTTTAGAAATCTGTGTGGTGAGATTCCCTTTCGTTATGTTGTGAGATTAGAGATTCCCTTTCGTTATGTTGTGAGATTAGAGATTCCCTTTCGTTATGCTGTGACATTATAGAGGTTCTCTTTCGTTATGTTTTGAGACAGAGGTTCCCTTTCGTTATAATGTGAGATTAGAGGTTCTCTTTCGTTATGCTGTGAAACAGAGGTTCCCTTTCGTTATGTTATGAGACAGAGGTTCACTTTCGTTATGTTATGAGACAGAGGTTCCCTTTCGTTATGATGTGAGATTAGAGGTTCTTTTTCGTTATGTTGTGAGATAGAGATATCCTTTCGGCTAAAATGATCATTGACCAAAATGTAGTCAAGAATGAGATGTAAATATAAATCTGTATATAAATTATAATAAAATTAAATAATATAAAAAAGGAGTTTGCATGATTTACGCAAGAAATAATCGGTATAGCGCGTAGAGTATAATAATCATCATTATATAAAGTAAAAATTCATATAATGTATGTTGTACCAATAAAATTAAGATTTGTTAATACTATAAAAAAACAGTAACGAATATGATATCACCAATAGAGAAAAGTCGAGATAGGACCGTTAGTAGAATGATGCAAGTAGTAAGTAACTGGTCTCACGAGCGCAGTGAGTGTCATCTTCGGATTGGTCGATATTTGAAAACCGAAACAGAAAGTGTAACTGCCCCCCCACCTGAGGAAAATGATTTTTGAATTTTCGCGCTAAATTTTTTTGATAATGTTTCAGCAAATGAGATTTACGTAGTTGATTTTTGGTTGCTATGGCTTCCTATCGGTCGATTGAATCTCTATTAGGAATTTGTACCTTCGATCAATTCTAAATAATTGCAGTTTTACTTTAAATACTTGATTTTGTCTGAATTCCCGTTAAAATCAAACCAATCGATCATTATATGCTGCTATGTTACAAAAAACAAATAATTATTGATTACTACCAATAGGGAACTTCTGATCAATTTGTAAATAAGTATCAAAATAATACTCAACTACCTTGACTTAGTCAAAATCCCCATTGAAAAACACCCTGATCAGACAATATCAATAAATATACCTCAATGATCAATTGCTCCTGTTAGATTACAATAGGGTACCTTTGATAATTTTTTTTATTGCAAAATCAAACTCTGTGACTTTAAATAAATTCGAAACGATCCTGACCACATTTTGAATCAACCAATAGGAAGGCATAGCAACCAAAAAACAAATACTTAAATCTGATTGTCTGAAACAAATATTGAAATTTGCTCGAAAATAATAAATCAATTTTCTCAGGGGACAGTTTCACTTTCGGTTTCGATTTTCTAAATTCTACCAATCAAAAGATGGCACGCACTGCACACACTGCTCTCATGAGACCGGCTCACTTGTCGGTACATAATACTATACATTATCTGTTTCTTCTTCTGTAGTAAGTTTTCATTACAATATTTACTGTACTTAGATTTACTTTATATTAGTTTTGTTTATTGATTTTTTGACAATCTTTTAACGCCATAATTTAGTTATTGTATAATATCATCTATATTTGTATTAATTCATAATTTATATATAACACCCTGTAGTAACAATACCATCAACAAACGGTATTAGATAACTCTTCATAGGAGGTAAGGACAGCTGCTAGAAACGACAGAAGTATATGTGCATTGGTGCAGCTGAGCACACTCGAGGCTTTTCGAAAAAAGCCCGAAACAGTCTTATTAACCAAGTTTGGGAGACTGGATCACATGTTACCGGCAACCACAAGAGAATGACAAGAAGCATCACAAGAGGCAACGTTGCAATTCAACGATGTAAGACAGCATTTGGCGAAAAATCATTTCCGTACTGGGCATCAAGGGTTATGAACTATTCGTGATGTATTGTATCTAGGACAGTCCTGTTAACAGCATTAAAAAATTCTATCTTGTACATTAGCCTTTAAAACTTCTATTTTTGTAACTATCTTGTAACAATATTTCTTACACTGCACTGCACACTTGTGCAGCAAGCAGTGGAATAAAAATATATAATAATATACTAATATAGTCATAATCTACAATAGACTCTCAGTATATAATATACGATACTTTATTATTATAAATTTAAATTGACAAAACATAAAATAATGTTAAAAAATATATTATAAACTAACATTTATAGAACGTTTAAATTTAAATGTATTAATTTAAAATTTATCTACTAGTAGATTATTTTAATCAATTAGTAGATTATTTCAAACGATTAGTAGATTATTTTAATCGATTATTAGATTTTGTTAATCATTAGTAGATTATGTTAATTGATTGCTAGATTATTTTAATCGATTAGTAGATTATTTTAATCGATTAGCAGATTATTTCAATCGATTTGTAGATTCTTTTAATCGATTAGTAGATTTTTTTAATCGATTAGTAGATTATTTTAATTGATAAGTAGATTATTTTAATCGATTAGTAGATTATTTTAAACGATTACTAGATTATTTTAATTGATTATTAGATTATTTTAATCGATTACTAGATTATTTCAATCGATTAGTAGATTATTTTAATCGATTAGTAGATTATTTTAATCGATTAGTAGATTATTTTAATCGATTAGTAGATTATTTTAATTAATTATCGCTGATTATATTTATTAATACACTCTGTGTCGGAGAGTTTGTATACTATATAATTGTATATATAATAATTTTGCAAAGTTTTAATATCAGAGACACAATATATATTTACGTGGTCTGGACTGGTTCCCGTGAGCCTATGATCTGGCCCATAAATATCCGTCAAAATATACCAATTTCTGTTTCTCAAATCACAACAAAACCTACCGATATGTGATAACGAATAATTATCTGAATAGTACAAATTTTATTTAGTGCCAAAACATTTTTTCCTTTTGTGATTTCTGTGTTGGCCCTATGACGTCATTAAACATCCTGTAAACAAATACCAAAAATAGAAGAAGAACTTACTCCTATTTGAGTTACAAACATCATTTTCAGAAAATGTAAGGTTGATACAGTTATTTTTCTTATTTTTTAAAAATTAGCCTTGATAATGTATTTTTTTAAATGTAACAATAATTTTTTTCGAGACAAGATATACATGTACAAATTTCATCTAAATCGGTCACCCCGAAGAATAATTTATAGAGGGATGGATGGTTTATACTCCCTCCCACCACAAGGACCGGCATAGAAAATCTCAACGACAACAAATATTTAACCAAAAATAAAATTAATTGATATATTTTTGTATTTATCATTTTACACACAAAAATTACATTATATACGATATATAGTTAATTAACTACAGAATATTTCCAAATATTTCTAACTTATTAATTTAATTAATGTATTTTCATAAATTCATAAATATTGTTATTATTCCTATAATATATAAAGAATAAAACTTATCAATAGAATGTGAAACAGAATTTATGCTCACTACTTATATTTATTATAAGTAGTATTTCACATTTTTATGAAATATCTTACATATACGTGTATAACATTAGTTAAATATGTTCTAATTATACCGCTTACCTATATATATTTATAGGGTGAATTTTATATACAGTGAGACCTTGATTGGGGTGGATCTTGACTTTCTCGTACGGGGTGCGATGGAAAATGTAAAAGAACAATCTCCGGGGATGGCATAGCTACGCTAAGCGTCGAAAATGTTGAGCTTTTCATATCTAGAATGCCTTTAAAAAGATTTAAATCGGTTTATAAATCAATTTTTAATATTTTACACAATTTTCAATCTATTTTCCGTTTATAAATAACCTATACATTTTTTCTTAATCTCCCAGGGGGGGTTCCAACCCAGACGCGTAGCCAGGATTTTGTGATGGAGGGGGTCACTCAGCCAAGGGGGCACAGTCCATAATTTTCCAAAAAATATCTGTCATTATCTGCAACTATTTAAAATATATTAATATATTCTCAAACTGAGAAGCGCTTTGAATTTTTAAATTAAATAAATAAGAGTAGGTATTGATAAAACCAAGTTATATTCAGTTCAATCAATTAATTTGCATAATTTTATGTACAAAACATATAACTGGTTTAATCATTACCACAGAAATAATGACAAAAAATAGGTTGGTATTAATAATATATTATTATTACTATGTAGTAGTTAAGTGTGAGTCAGGAATGAACGCTTCATTGGAATTGTTGTAAGCGAGAGTTACCTTTACAACGTGCATACATATCAATAATATCATCATAATTGAGATGAATGACTTTATAAATATACATTATTGCAAGTCCTATCAAACGATCCTGCCTCATAATGGATCTCAAATACTTTTGAGCAATCGAAGCGAACTGAAGGATCGTTCTACAGTTGTATTTGAGAAAGGGATAGTAGCGAAGATCTGGAGGAGTGTATGGATGTTTGGGTAAAGGGCAGATCACAATTTTTCAGATTTTAAACAATTGACATCGGCCGATCCACAGTATTCGCCTATTTTCGTTTCCATCTTTGGAATTCCTTTTGCATCAGTGGTTTCATCTGCCGAAATCGAATAGAACTTTGCTTGTTTAACTTCATCAATGATTGTTTTGAGCATAATACTTGATATACAATCAATGAGAATGTTCTGATTTTCAGGAGAGAGATAGGAGGCATTTTTGGGACCATTTCTTAGATGTTCAGCCAATGGTGAATCTCTCTGTGCAGCTTTCTGAATTAATGCTCTGATTTTGATTGCCCTGCTTTTAATTTAATATATGAACATGATCAACATCCACATTAATTTGACCAGCATCTCTATGACCTTGAATTTGACAAATTCATGCGTCCACATGTCTCTAGTTCCTGAATAATGATCCGAAGAATCGATTGTTTATGTGTCAGTTGCTTAGCATGTTGTGTTTGCAACTTTGTTGACATATCACCCGACTTTTTCACTTGAAAACATGCTTCTATAGTTGAACAAGACCTTCTTCATGGTATTTAGTCTCAAGGTGTTTTGTGAGGTAACCTGAGAGTTTTTTTAATTTGGTGACTGGTGTTGTTACTAAACGACCACATCTAATTTTATCTTCACCCCGTCCCACGCAATCAGGACGAAATCTCGCTAGCTTGTGCACAACATAACATCCACTGACTTTAATGCTATTTATGCTATTATATTATACAGTAATAGCCAAAGACGTTAAAGTCTTTGTAAATAGCATAGATAAAATAAAGAACATATAACACCCATCTGGTAAATATTTGTCTTGCAAGGGCGCATATATACCTAGGGGCGCATCCAAGGTTTGACGGGAGGGTCATGTCACCCATGACCCCCTTAGCTACACGCCTGCGACCCCTCAGCACCCCCGCCATGGATCTGCCAATGATTAGTATAGACTTTATGAAATATTGAAATTTCTTTATTTCAAAATGCATGATTATTAATTAGAAAATACAAGAATTGTTTATTTCAAAACATTCTATATTAGTTACGAAACACACTACATATATATAATATATAATGTTGTATATCTACATATATATATAATACATATATATATATCTACATATATACAATCTACATATATATATAATACATATATATAATATACATATATATATATTTACATATATACAATCTACATATATATATAATATATATAATATACACCAATGTTGAAAATCGTTATACATGCTTATCCAGATGATGACTCTCTCATAATTGTTGGGGGTCCTAAGCATAAGTTAAACCCCCCACTTCTAGGGCAGGGGTCCTAGGACCCCCAGCTCTTACGCCCTTGCTTGTATGCAAAAATGTACACATACTTAGTAAATAATCACATTTTATTTCATTCCTCAATACAACCAAAAAAGAAATAGGACCAACCGATCGACGGCATATATCTATGTGTCTAAAGCTTTATATATTTTCTACTAAATGTAATGATAAAATTAAATATAATTATTGTTATGAAAATTGGTAGTTAGTTCGTATAGGAGGGTCATTAATGTTATGGTGCGGGGGGTTACATTCAAAAGGTCATTGACTTTTAGGAAGTTTCAGCCATTTTACCTGATGGTTTTATAATAATTAAATTAATACATATTTAAATAAGTCAAAAAAAGGAACACATTATTGTTGTAATTTTTAGTCACATTGAAAGAGATTATATATAAGGCATTTTATCAGTTATTGGAAATTTTATCAGTTATCGGAAAAATTGGCATATACATATATATATTATTATATATAAGGTATATATTATTATATATAAGGTATATATTATTATATATAAGGTATATATTATTATATATTATGTATATACATATATTAAGAGTGTAATACAAAGAAATACTGTAAATTGTAAAAGTCCATTAATGAAAAAAGCGGTTGTACAGCATCCCATGTCATCGTGTTAACGGCTGACCAATAAAATAAATTAATAAACGGCTGAACACGCGTTTGTAAATAAGGAATATGTAGATATTATTTTTATTAAAATGTATATATTTTTTATATATATATTCTATGTTATAATCACCACGAGCCCTATATATATATATATTTGGTGTCAGCAAGATAATTATAAAAAACACTAAATTATTAAATTAAGTATAATATATTATAAAGGTCACAGGTTCGCCTAGTTATTTTTAAAATTAATTGTTGTATTTAATTTTTTTATAATATCTACAGTATATAATATAATCTATACCATATTTTCACGTGGACGTTTAGCAGGTTTATGTCAGACTAATTTCCCGGCGATATCTATCGTATCCACGCACAAAAGAAGTGCACCCCCTTTTTTAAGTGATAATAATGACGCAACATATCCATTTTGCTCTTCCGACGAAACGCCCCCTTCTTTCCAATGAAGCAATTCACTGTAATAATATGGGATAGTGTTGGATGAAGGAAGTTCTATAAAATAATCGAAACCCTATAATATCTATCTGTGCCAATTTCCTGAGTGTATTATCCTAAAAAAACGAATCATTTCAGCCTTCAAAGATTGCCCACGGGGATGAAGTGGTCAACTCAAGTTGGTCATTAGCCAGTATTTGACAAGACTTGAATCCTTATATTATGTGTTATATCAAAAGTAGAATGATTCATGAACAAGTTGTGAAAGAGGTGTGGCTTTACGATGAGGAAATCACAAGATGGGGGAACTATTAAGATGGAGAGAACTATTATAGTTGTGGAAGTAAACACGGTTACGTCAATTTCTTGTCGATTGTGAATGTTCATATGATTTGTCCGGGGTTTTCAAAAAGTAATGTCATGATGCATGCGGGCATCTTAAAGAAATTGACTTTTCTATTGTATTGTGTTCAAACTGAGGTTATTCAAATGGAAAAGATAAATAAATTGTATCTATTCTTTGAAAAAATGTAGATTTCCTTTGACAAACTAATCGTGACTATTAACACATTCTATAATTTATTGTATAGATTGGAAACTTTCCCTTGGATTTTAGTTAAAGCTTATTATTGTAAATTTCATGCTGTTTTAGTAAAAAATAAACGCATAACAGCCAATAATACATAATGTTATAAAAAGTGAATAACAAAATTTACGCCAGTGATTCTATATACCATTTAGCTCTAACAAATGTAACATATTACAATCTCGTGTCTACATGAAAAGAATTGTATACTCTGAAAATATCTTATTGCGGTATTTAAATAATCAATATAACATTTTTTGAGATGGGACGACGGCTACAAAAAGTTCTCATTTGTCTTCAACATCCTCCGCGACTATATAACATGATGACAACTATCCTATATACATGCAGCTACATGCGCATATTATGTAATATTAATTAAATACAACATTTTGTTGCCTATACATATATGTATCAGTCATTTTATGTTAGTTTGCAGATATTTCTTATAATTTAAAAAATGGTAATTGCCGAGTAGCTGCACTTATAATTACATGCTCTCGCAATATATTATAATGCTGTCATTTGACTAAATATATATATGTAACTATATAGTTTCCACCCTAATGTTATATTAATACTAAAGTTAGTGTTAAAATGAATATATATTTTTATCGAATTAATTCTGGACAGCTCATAATAGAAAATAATAATCCAGAGCCATTATCTATAGGCCCCTATATACTGTATATATAGTTAGGTACAGGTAAATGATTCTTTTATAATATTATTACATATTTATATGAGATTTATGCGTTAGCGTACATAGAAATATTTTAATATATTATATTTTAAAAAAATTATGGCTTAAGAGATAATAATTTTAACGAAAACATAGATTTAAACAATAGTAACTGAAGCAAAAGCTAATATGTATTTATAGTTATATTTTAAATATATGGATGAAGAACAATTATTAATACTTAAATTCAACACAATATAAATTTATTGATTTCCCCGATTTGAATATAATATTATAAGGGATGATCTGTATTTTAGCGCCATATTATTATAGAATTAAACATATTTCGAGAAAATAAATTGCTCTCATTCACAACGCATCTCCAGTCTTATGGTAACAAAATTTCTGCAGAATTAACAATTTGTAGTTGAAATTATCTTTCAGAACTTAAATTTGATAAATGTTGTGCCTAATGAAACATTATTGTATATCCGTATCTCTATATATAACACAGATTGTATTTATTTTGCAAAAAAAATATTAAGAAAAATCAATGATGATTTGTAAAATTATTTTGAAATAACAGAGTAATTACAAAGCACACATAATGGCATGTATTTAAAATAAATTTGTAAAAAATGGTTTCGGGCAAAATGAGTACAGAATTAAAATATAATAAAATATTGTAAAACGACAAATGTTATAAGAAAAATTTTATAAAAAAGGGTCACTGTATATTATAGTACAATATATAAGAGCGTTAACTATGACAATTTCAAGGTTATTTTGGTTGACAAAAATTCGAAGTAAAACAATAATTAAATTTCTGCTATTATTTTTCATATATCAATTTTTTCGTATAAAATTGTACAATATTAGTTGAATGTTTTAATTAAGTTTAAAAACACCCTCATAAAAATATCCATATTTTTAATTATTGATGACAATTTTAGAAATTGAATACATGGTTTCCATATAAAGCATCCGAATACATCAATGTTAACAGAAATATATACAAAAATAAAGTAAAGTAATATATGTACTCATCATGTATAGCATATAACAAATAGTGTAAAAGTATTGTATACATATATATATATACAGTATATAAACTAGCCTAAACTATACAAGTTCCATAGATATATTTAATTATCCATGATTATTGTTCATGCCATGTGAAAGTGTTGATGCTCATGTTTAAAGTCACAATTCTGATTCAGCACAAATCTGACGATGAAAGACTTCCTGGCTCGCTGGAGAATATCTGAAATTAAAATAATATCAAATTTAAACATTTGAATTAAGCTGATAAAAACTTACCAATAGTTATACCAAGCAGTCAGAACAATCGATGATTGTTTTTATTTTTTGAGCAACCTATACAATATACGTACATTTTTACGATGTTGTTTTTAGTTTTGAAATATTACATTAACAACACTTATTTTTTAAGAAGAAATTTCATATAACCATATGAAGTCTTATCAGACATATAATACAATGTATATAAATATAATATTTTAATAATTTGATTAGTCTAAAATGTTTATTTAATACGTGAGGTTTATATTTTAATATTTTGGTTAGTTTGCTCGAATGTTTATAACTCTCTTTCTTAGTTAATAAACACATTTAAATTTAAAAAAAAAGATAAAATGTTCTATTAAAGATTTAAAAACTTTAAATTAAATACCACTGAATTTTTAAAAACCGAAAAAGAATTCGCATTCCTCTTATAGCATGTGTTAAACACAGTTACAATACAACAACTCCCGACATATTTAAAAAGAGTTAGCATATGTAGGCCTATTTATCTATATATTATTGACATTATGACTGC
This sequence comes from Coelogynopora nodosa, assembly GCA_034780555.1. NCBI lineage: Eukaryota > Metazoa > Platyhelminthes > Proseriata > Coelogynoporidae > Coelogynopora > Coelogynopora nodosa. The sequence continues at coordinate 22,872 of JAUZND010080656.1, read as the reverse complement.
ACAATGTTTTTCATATTATACCTATGTCTATGCAACCAGCTTTATTAGCTTAAATTATAGACTGCCATAAAATGTGTTGAATGATTATTATCACGGTGAGTAAATTTGGAGATTTCTGCATTATACAAAGGAACATGATAAGAATCCTTCTTTCCCACGTTTCGCGACTTCAGTGAGAACCTGATTGAGTATGTAGATTATCATAATGTGATCCTAAATACTCATTGAAAGAGTGTTAATATCCTCAATTACTGTAACAGCATGATGGATTCGAATATGTATTACAAGGTTCCCACGCTTTTATAGAAATTAAAAAAATAAACTTGAAAAATCAAAACGTATTTTACAAAAGCCTATAATTTTTGTACATCTTTACTTTTATCATCCATTTATGTAAAGCCATATTACTATTTTTAAAGTAATGGAAATTTTAATGAAATTAAGAACAATACATATTATATGATATTTCAAAAATCAACACGTAATAAAAAAACAATAAGGAATTCTTGATGAAACTCGTGAAATAGTGGAACATAACAAATTAACATATATATGTACAGAATTGGTATGTTAAAAATATATGTAATTTATATGCAACTTATAATGCACAATTATGTACATCTTAACTTCTACAATAACTAATATGTGAAATCAATACAGAAATATTTAATTTAGCATTTTAGAAATTTAGCAATTAACCCTTGAATTTATAGTATTAAAATAAACTTGCTAATTTAACAAGCAACATTTTTTTGTTTTAATGGAAATTCAAATACTACAAAAATATTCACATTAAAAATACAAAATAAAATGCAATACCTTTTTCAAGGCATTTTAATAATTTTATTCTCTCTCAAAGATTTGTTAAGGAGATTGGGAAGGGGGAACACTAATATTAGTATATAATCATATTTGATTACGTAATCACCAATCGAAGTATATATCATGGGTAACATTATATGATGCTATAATTAAATATAATTTTAAAATAAACATTATTTAATTTATTATGCATTACAATTTGGAAAAGGTTAAATAATAATTATCAGATGCAAATAGTCATCAAATAATGCAACCAATTTTTGATTGTATTCGAAAATGGAACACGAATAGGCTATAACAATTTTTTAAATAAATATTTTTTTAATTTGATAAATAGGAACAGAAGAGAGTTCGCAGAATAAATAAATAAACAGCTACAATAAACAGTATATAAAAGCTATAATATATATAGATTGACAGTCCTTCTATCAGAATACAATATAATATATTGTATTCTGATTAATTGTTAACTGTTGTTAACTGTTGTATCGATTGGTCGGGGGAATATTTATTGTCAGTTGAATTTAATTGTTGAAGAAATTAAAAGTTAAACTTATCTAAATCATCCAAATCTATCTTAATCAAATACATATAACCAATTTATATGGAACCGAAAATTGTATTTAGCATCGAGAACTAAAATGTTATGACCGTGTGTTCTGCGCGGTTTGTTTTGAAAGTATAATTATTCTAATTTGTTCTAAACCTTTTTAAATCACTTTCAAAATCACTGTGTTTAATCAGTTGAAATGTTTCTATCTGAAATATAATGGTTATATCGCTTCAGACACACGGCAACTCAGCAGCTTGACAACAGCCATATATAATTGTTATTGTTCAACTGCAGAAATCACTTCGCTAATCTTTTATGCGGAACTTTATTATAGTTCTATACACCTCTTTAGAGGATATCTCAGTTAATCTTATCTGATCCTAAGTTAATATTCTCACAGTCGATGTATATAACCTAAGTCACGAAGTAATATTATATTTATTATATAATGTAATATGATTTTTACTCATATACCGCAGATGTTGTGTTCAGCTTTTATAGTTATAATCACATCATGCACCTTCGACTTTAACTGTGAGTGCGTATAGCAACCAAAATATGAATTGTTGGAGTCCAAGATATTATCTTCTCCAACATAAATTCACTTATAACTGCAGTAAGCGTGCATAACAATATTAATGACACAATGGGGTGATGTTACGCAATAAAACATGCGAGATGTAATAATGTCAATAAATGGTCTATATATATTATATATACTCGGTCCGGAAAAGTTTTTCTTCGTTATATAGAACAATTTATAAATATTATTTATAATTTTAAAGAAATAATTTAAAGTTTATAACATTATCCTGCTTATTTAAAACACTCCATAATTTTATAAATTCTATAAATATTGATTCACAGATGAGGCAAAGCCGCTGCACTATTATATTGCCCTTCCGAAATCACAAATAGGAAGAAAGAAAAAATAATAATATGAAATTAATTTTACGAGAACAAATACAACTGAATATCTAAAAAAATTCCATTACTCTGCTTGGAGTAATAGAAACTGAAAAATGAGTTCACCTCAATTTCGAACATACAGCTCACTGATAAATCATTACAATAAGAGTGACTCAAAACTATAACTACACATTAATCTATAATACCATTAAACATCCCTCTCATCGTTATGAAATCCATTAAAAAATTGTAAAACGTTAACACAATTGCAAGACATTTAATAAAATAACTCTTTGCGGCCCAACACCACAGGGTTTGCCACCAACTTTTATTTTTTATATTAATAAGCCCTATAATTGCATTGGACTGGAGGGTGTTTGCAATCTTCGATTGTGATGAACAATTTCAAAAAATCTAGTAATTGTGATTATATTTTGAAGGTCAGATGTAATAATTTATTATTCTTATATAGTGATGTCTATAAATTTGATTTTATAATTTTTACCTTTTTCTATTGATTCTATATGACAGGTAAATATTATATTTACATAATTTATTGCTGAACTTGGAAACTCAGACTGTATACTATATAGCCAAAGAATTGAAATATTTTAAATCATATATATATTAAATAAGTATATTTACAATGAACATTACCACGATTTACAATTATCACAATAATTTAACTAAATTTATATTTTTATAATTTTGTTTGTAAGAAAAAAATTGCTCAATTTAGATTACAATTATTGTAACGTTTATTACAAAGGACACAGTAATGTAATTATTCTTTGAAATGTGTCGTAAAAGTAATTCATATGGTGTAGGCTACTTTAAGTTACTATATATATAGTGTTAACCTAATTTGGTAAACCGTGTAAAACCTGCAATAGCCTACATATATATGACAATTTATTCAATCGTATAATATATATATATATAGTCAGGTAGAATCGTTATATTAGTATAACTTAATATCTTACATGCAATCTGTTTCGTCAAACCTTTGGGCTGCATCGGTTCTGATCCTGAACTGCACTAGACCCTGCTAGCAGGGGCTGGCACGTAGCGGGGAAAAGTGTTGTTTCCAAGTCCCTGATGTACGCAATGACATGCTGGAGAATTTCAAAGTTCGATAGTTTAGAATTTGCAGGAATCGTCGGAACAAGTTTACACAGAGACTGAAGACATTCCTCCATCTCGGGATTCAAGGGCGCCGTCAAATCGTTCAACTGAACATTTTCATCGACAAAGGCTTGTAGAAAGTGGGCCTGCTCCATGTCTATATTATGCTCGTCTGTCGGATGTGACCACTCGCTGTAATGAGACTATATAATATAAAAGAAAATCTTTAAACCATTCAATGAATGGCCCAATCACAGATGCCTAAGTTCTCAACCAGTATAGGGGTAACACTGCTCAACTGTGTTAAGTGCTCAAATGACAGGCGGCGCCTCTAAGTGTAAAATGTCTAGCCGCATTGATTATAAAATATTGTAAGGAAGTATTGTATCTTTGGCGCCGTGATCGGAACTATAAATCACACTTACCCAGGTGTTCATAAAGTATATATAGGCCTGCTATTAAATGCATAATGTAGGAGGCATTCATCGATTCATTATTAGTAATCTACTCCTCTTGAGGTAAAGATGCCAATGTTTAAATTCATAAGTACGCTGTATAAGTATACTTGATTGCAATTATTAATTTATGTAAACATAAGTAAGTTCTGCAACGCATTGAAATAATATACCAATTATATATTTTCATACAACCTCTAACCTTCAATTTGTTTCATAAATATTTCCAGCGTTGAACTGTCTAAATATAAATGTTATTACACAATAAATTTAATATAGTGTATCTACCCACCACATTCACCGTATTGTGAACTAAAATTTATGTATACATAAATAGAGACCGTCTATATAGCGAGAATTTGAAGAGTTGGTGGGGGCTCTGCAAATCTATTTCCTACCTTTTTCCTATATAATATATTATAACGCTTAATAATATCAACAGTTTGAGTTTTTTTCAAAGATTATTTGTAACAATTACCTAAATCGGCAAATAATAATTTTTTTATATTGTATATAAAATAAAATACAATCTTTACAATTTATAAAATATTTTTATTTATTATTATGTAGTGCTACAACTTGATTGAATGAAGACAAGCAAAAAAGAATATAATTTAATTTAATTTAATATTTATATTATAATATATTATATTACTAAAATTAAATATAGTCATTCCAAAAAGTGCACAGATTGAATTTTTCATTCGATTTTTTAAGTTGAAATAATACGTGATAAAACTATAGAAAGTAGAGATGTTTTTACTGAATATACATAAATATAGGCTATCAATTTTATATTTGTCAAATTTTTCTTTGTGAGAGAAGTTGGTCACGAAAATGTCATGTAAGGCGCGGGATAATTGTAACTGTCTATCTATGTAAGCATTACATCTTAACGTGCATCTTAACGTGCATCTTAACGTGCATCTTAACGTGCATCTTAACGTGCATCTTAACGTGCATCTTAACGTGCATCT
>JAUZND010080656.1:0-17931 GCA_034780555.1 Coelogynopora nodosa | reverse complement strand
TATTAATTTATAGTACAACCAGCCTACTATGATGCATTTATATTTGAAATTTTATAGAAATTTTGGTTCAAAAGTTAGTTATTACCATTAATGTAAGTATTTGTAAGGAGCGGGATATAAAAATAAGTCATTTTTTATTTTAAAATATTTCTCATGCAAGTATAGAGTTCTCTTTTCTTTACTATTTATGAAACGTGCCCGCATGAAACATTTTTTTATAATCTGGTAATTTATTTGGTCCATATTTTAAAAATTTCCCAAAATCTAGTGGTATCCTAAAATATAAAACGGCCAGCAATTTTAATTAGGCCAGCTCCATATCTGGCTCATTTTTGTCAAAATTTAAAAAAATTAAAAAAGCTTCCAAATATAAAATTGACCAGCTTGTTTAATTCGGCCCTCCAAAGTAATCATTGTTCTCAAAAGTATGAAGCGCCTCCAATGTCATAAAGACGCTTTCCAATGTTGCAAGGGTCCATAAGTATGTTTTTGTAGGTTTTTGAATATTATGTAAGGAGCTTCCTAAGGAAAACGCACCACCTGTATATGGGAAAAAAAGCCGTACGTCCGCGTGCGCGCTAATCTTAAAATAATAATAAGATAACTTTGATATTAATTAAAAGTAAGTTTATCTATATAATTTAGTATTAAAATAAATAAAATAAACGAAATTTTGTAATATCAAAAAAATTATGACTAAAATATTTATATTAAAAAAAATATTATTAAATATTCGTATATCTTGTAATCCTGTAAAACGATTTGACTAAAACTACGTTTTATTAGGTTATACCATTTAGTGTATATACAGTTTTACAAATTTCGTTATACAAAATTATGTTTGTTACAATTTAGATTTTTTTGTTAATGTTATTTATGAAATATTATTTAATTTAGTAATGCATTATCATGGGCGTATAAGAAGTTATTCTGGATATGTATAAGTCATGCAAAATTCTTTAATTGTAACTATTTTTGTTTAATATTTGTTTATGATATTTAAGTATTATATACATTTATTTAATCAAGATGAATTAGCCTATTTACTTTAAATGAATAGACGCAATTGATGGGTATCTTATATATAAATTACATAATTACAAAAAATAGATATTATATAAAAAATATATATTATGTATATTACAAAAGCACTTATAAGTTGGCATAGTATAATTGCAGTCGTTATAATTAACTTAAAATCTAAGGTTATAATAGTGAATTTCAATTATGTACACAAATTTAACAAAAGATTTACTTCGAAGCTTTAATGAATTTGCATTAAGGAACTTGTAAAAAATTTACACAATAATATAACGTCTTTGTTCAATCATATGGTTCAAAATTGATGATTACGTTTTAACAAAAAATTTAAGACTTTTTTGACTTCCTTGTGAATTTTAAAATATGAATTTTGTGGTTGGTTAGATCTTGCGTTTAATAACTCCTAAACATTTATTTTTATTTTTATTAATGATCAAATCTTTTTGAAATTGCAAGTAGAAAGGGCAAATACCCGGAAAGTGGTCCGCGAAGAATTTACCTATCGCTTACTGTGTCTATCAAAAATCATTTATACTTTTAAAAATTTATTACAAATAAATTAATATTTTTAATTTCTCAAAATTTGAATGGGAATAGTTAATTTATCTTTCATATAATGTTTTAGTGATTATACTTAGTTTTCCTGTTTATTGTTTCACTTTCGTTACTGTCATAGAGGAATTGTGAGTGTTTAGTTGATTAAATTTTATGCATTTAATTATTTCCTTTTCAGATTAGCAATTGTTGTTTTATTTATTTCATGTTAATAGTATCGTTTTGTACAGTTTTTGTTGTATTAACTTGTTTGTACAGGAGATAAGTGGTACACAATATCCATATCTTATCTATCATAGGTGATTTAGAGATCTTTGACGTTTAAGTATATGCTGATAATTGAATTTCCCATTGGGTCTAAGTTTGAATGCTTATTATTAATCATGAATTTAATTTGAATGTAACTAAGTTTGTAGTATACATAATTTGTTTGCTTATTTGCATATTAATTATTACTGTGTCTAATAGTGTAGTTAATTAATAATTTAATATGCTAAGCCTACTAAAAAGGTAAAACAACTTGTATCCTAGTCAACTTGTACCCATATATCAGGCATGAAATTTTTCTGGCTTTTGGGTTATTTGTATTTCCCTTACTAGCTTAATATGGAATAATACCAAACTAACTGCAACTTTTTAATTTATAAAAATATATCCCTTAACTAACTGGATAATGAATATTTGTGATATTGCTTCAATCTTGAAAAATTGTTAATCATATATCGATTTTTACCAAAAATAACTATTCAAAATCACATATATGAAACATTTAGTCCAGATTCAAATGGAGATCTACACCACCTACAAAGCTGTACTATATGTCAAAATGACTGCATTTAAAAGTTATTAACCCATTTTTAACAGAATAAAAAAATATTATTTTGTTTGAAAGTTATGATGTAAAATGTTAAAATTATAATTATTTACAATCCAAATGTATCCAGTGCCAGATTCAAATGAAGAACTGCACCACCTACGGCTACAAAGACATACTATAATATGTCAAAATGACCACATTTAAAAGTCATACTTTTTAACAGAATGAAAAAATATTTTTTCCTTCAAAAGTTATGACATAAAAATAAAATGTTAAAATTATAATTATTTACAATGCAAATGCATCCAGCACCAGATTGAAATAGAGAGCTGCACCACCTACAAAGAAGTACTATATGTCAAAATGGTTAAACAATTGGTTAATAACTTTTAAATGTGATCATTTTGACATATAGTATGTCTTTGTAGGTGGTGTGGTTCTCCATTTGAATCTGGTTCTGAATCTGGAATAAATGTTTCATACATTTTAAAATCACCTACCAAACTAAAACCTTTTCATTTATAAAAATATAGTCTGAACTAATGGGAATAATAAGTATAATGCCCTAAAGAATATTTGTGCAAAACTTTAGCCATGCTAACATATAAATTGCTTCAAACTTTAAATTTTTTTATTCATCATATATCGATTTTTATCAATTTTACCAAAAATAACCATTTAAAATTGCTGAACTAGTCATTTTTTAATTTATAAAAATATTGCCTAAACTAACTGGAATAATAAGTATAATACCCTAAAGAAATTAGTGCAAATAATTAGACATAGGCATAAATATTGGATTATTGCTTAAGCTTGAAAAATTATTAATATATATAATTTATTAAATATATGCTTTTTAGGATTTATTACACAATGTAATTGCAATATTATGACTTTTACTTTCAGATTCAAGGATACAATTATTGATAATTAAGTAAATATTTGTCCGCTTTTATAACCTCCTTGAAAATTTGAATTTAACACTAAAATCTGTTATGGCCTAACTCTCATGCCTGATATAAGTAATTTTGTCTGGTGCACACAAAAGGAGAAGGATTAAATTATGATTTGTTTTAATGCAGTTTAGTTGATATACAACTACATTTACAAGCTAGTAAGCTAGTACAGGGACACATTTACACTAATTATTGAATTAAAATTTTCTTTTCTATCTGCTTTTGATGCTCAAATACATGTTTTTATTGGCTGTTTTATTTTCTTACCTTTTAGCCAGTTAAGTCAATGCTCACATATGTTTTAATGAAACACCAAAAAAGCAAATTCAATTGCTTCCAATAAAACATCTATTTAATAAATTACAGGGTTCCCATGGGTCAGGGAATTTGATCAGTCAGGGAATTTAGTAATAAAGCCAATAGTCAGGTAAAAGTCAGGGAATTGAGAAATGTTTTTGAAAAATTTCATGGAGTCAGGGAATTTAAATTTTTTATATATTAAATAATTTAAACACCCCTTTATAGGCCTATGCATTCTAGGTAAAAATAACCTCAAAATATTGATATACAAAGTCAAACAAAAGAAAGATTCTTTTGGATGATATAACACTGATCTAAAAACAAAGAAAATCAAGCTTTAAAAATATTGATTTACTGTCATCTGCTGATTGTCTTTCCTATGAGGCAGAAAAAACTGGCCATTATAGAGAACTTTTAATTAAGAGAAAAAAAGAGACCAACATATCTGTTTTAAAAGAGTTAGATAATTGTATCAAATTAAAAGAGGGTGAACTGTAATTATGCATATATTATTTAACATTTTGTAATGTTTTTATAAGTCTGTACACAATACTTTAATAAAACTATCAGATTCTACTAATCTATCTTATTTTTCCAAATATTATTTTAATGAAGTGGCTATTGTAATGTGCATTCAATGAAATTTAAAAATTATTTGAACGTATGTTCAATGAAATTTAACAATTATAATATTCGAACATATTTTTTAAATTTAAATAAAGAATGTATTTAATTAAATTAATTCAAATTTAGTTAATTCAAACTATGTATTAATATAATTTGTTTAAATTTTATATTGTCAATTTTTAGAACGATTTTCAAAATTTGTTTATCATGTCAAACTTTATTTATATTGAAATGGCTGATCTTGCAGTTAATAGATGTTTTAAATCTTTTTATTTATTTGAGGAAATTTTGCAAAATTATGCTAAGGATTCTAAGTCACTGTTTGTACGTACTGATAGTAGAAAAAATTAAGGTTGTAGTACGAATTCTCTATTTCCCTATAAATATGCAACCTATTCCTGCAAACAAGGAATTTTAAACTAAAATTACGTAAAGCTAAAAATAGTTATCACCATTTTTTGTCCTTTTTATGGATAATTATATGCATATTGCTTTTTTTTGTAAGATTAATAAAATTATAAAATATTATTCTTTAGAACTTTTGAATTAATAATGTTAGTCACATCACTCACTTTTAATTCCAGCAAATGCTAACCATATTATGTCCAGATCAGATTCTCTTATGACTTATTGAACTGACAATGAGATATTTAAACTATTTTTAATTCTCTTATTGAAATGGAAATCCTATATATTAAAAAAAATACAGATCTTTTTAGTGTAAGTATTACTATCCCTAATTTATAGTTAACATAATTAATCTTAAAGGGTTAAATACATACAAATAATTCCAAAATTTTATTACAGATATCCATTCAAATTCTTTATTTAAATTAAAAAATGTACGTTCGAATAATTTTAAAATTTTATTGAACGTATGTTCGAATAATTTTTAAATCTTATTGAACGTATGTTTGAATAGCAGAATTCAGGGAATTTGATCTTTGAAAAAGTTAGGGAACCCTGTAATTATGTGTGATTTGACACATTCGTACAAATAATATTTAAAGCTTCTGGATCAGGAACAATACAAAATGTCACCAATGAAAAAACATCTTAAGTTGCCATTGATTATGAAATAAATATTTACATGAAACTATAAGTATAATTGTGAAATATTTACATGTATTATCTTTTAGTAATTACATCCACAACAAAACTTGGTTTTAATAAATGATTATGCCTTTGTATAAATTCACTAAAGTTATTAAAAAAATAGCTTGGCCTGAATATTAAAATATTGACTGGAATGCCTGAAAATGGCATTTAACCTACACTGACACCATTATAGTAATAAAGTAATAGTTTTCATTTTATAATAAAAAGCAATCTCAACTATTAATATAATAATGTATACATAGTATAGGATTCATTGTAGTTATGAACAATCATTATTTGTTTAATAAATGCAATTGTGAATTAAACAGCTACAAATGGTCATCTGAATATTGATAAAGATGTTTTAGATAATGTTTAATATACAATAAGTGAAAATCAGAACAATTCAAATTAAAATCAAATTGCATTGACATTAGAAAAATTTATTGGTATCCATATATATTTCAAAATATGCTGGTACTGAAATTTGGCAATTATTACTTTTTTGTTAAATGGGATTTATTTATACATAAATGTAAACATACATTTTTCTTTAACCTTATTTTTAAGTTTAGTCATTACAGCAATAAATCAAAAAAGTATAGTGCACCTATTTATAATTGTAATCCATTATTTCATATAGGGATGGGAATCTTCTGGAAATTTCCGGTTTTTTCAAGTCTAAGAAGTGACTCCTGGAATTACACATCTGTTGAAAAAATAATAGGGGGTAGGGGGGGGTCAACATAATCAACTCTGTCTATCTCTGAAAATATCTCTATATCTAAAAACTGACTAATTTATTAAATGAAAAATCAGGTAATTCTATTTTTAGAGGCCTATTCCTGCATTCTGGGTCTTATTTTTTTAAAAATTTCATCACATTGGCGATGAATTTATTGGATACTCTGCTTGCATAGCCATGGAGGGCCTCCTGTATCAACTTCTGGTTTTTTTATCAGGTGTTCCCATGCCTGATCATAAGTAAAATATGTGTTTCTTTCATAATACATATATTTTTTCAATTATATAATATCTAAAAATTTATATTTAAATTATTTACTATTTTACAATATTATTTATTATATCATATTACGTTTATAGTAACAATTTTTTTAAATGTAGATACATAATCAACTACATCTTTGTCTGATGCTACATCAACTAAATACAAAATGATTAATTCTCATTGAATCATTTGCATGCAAGCAATTTTATTGTTAGGTATAACATTTCATTTACTGATCAAAAAATATACTTACCATACATATTTTAATTTGCAAGCCAATTACAAAAAATAATCAGAATGTTTTTCTAGATTAAAATAAATGTAAAAGATAGATATTTTTAAAGCTTTCATAATGTATATAATTATGAAAGGTGCTGCCTAATAATCCCCCGATTTTATTTACAGTGTGGGTAAGCACTAGTGTTGGTTTTTAATTTGGTCATTTCAAATTTAAAATACTTTTACAGGGTACCAAAACATAGAATAAAAATGACTAAATACTAAAGCAATGACTGTAGTAAAAATAAGACTGCTCATTGATACAATAAATTCTGGTTAAATTTAATATGTAGATTATTATTTTAATGTTAAAATAAATTACTGTTTTCTTATACATATACATTTTTTTAAAATTAAATATATTGCATTATTAAAACTTTTATTTCTCTTTTTACCACTATGCAACATTATAATGGTACCAAATACATCTACATTGAAGAGGACACCAGTTATTGATTAAAGTTTCACTTACCTAGCGTAATGCTCATTCACAATCTAATTTTTATGAATATTAGTGTTTGACATAATACTATGCAAATACATGACTTTGAGAAGACTATGACTTTATCCAAAGTATTATCACAGGGTTTCTACCATTCCTGCAAATCCTGGAAAACTCCTGGAATTTAAAATGTTCTCCTGGAACTCTTGGATCTACTAGAATTTGAAGATAGCAAAATGCTAAAAAAATATTTAACATGTATTTTGTCATTTCTGAAAACAAAAACCCAAAAGTTTTGTGCTTGACGGCATTTATAAGTTTCTCACATAATTACTAGGTAGTTGCTAAGCAAGACCATTATGGCCACAGGGAGATAGGCGACCCTGGCATGCTGAGCTCTCATTAGGTATGTGCTAAGCAAGACCATTATGGCCACAGGGAGGCAATCCATTGTGGCACAGAGAGTCATGTACAATGACATACATTATTATGGAAGTGTTTTGAGAATTCCAGTAACCTCTCAGTTGATCCAATAAGTTTGTTCTGTAGCTTGTTGTTGTTGCAAGGGCACACAGAAACTAAAAAGCTAAACTGGATAGAGAACTAGCCAAGATAACAAATGAATAGGCTCAGCTTGCAGAGAAAGAGGCTGATCTTATGTCGAGGAGTGATGTTGAAACGTTTGAAATCTTCTCTCTAAAGACTGTTCAATACCTGACAGTAACCTCCAGGACTGAGATTAATATACTGATTGTATGACTAACTCTTCCTTATTCTGTAATTATAATACCTTTACTCTGTAATTTTAGTACATTTGCTTGTATGTTATTAAATTTTAATAATAAGGTAGAGATGGATGGCTGTGAGGGGAGGTTGGAGGCCATACAATTAGAAATAATATATACATATATTATAGGCCTATTTCTCCTGGACTTTTTTTATTAATTTCTCCTGGATATCATGGAATTTAAAACTGGAATATGAGTAGACACCCTGTATCAATTTTTTTACAGTTACTCCTATAGTCATGTAGTGTCTAACTAGATATTAACTGTTCATTACTTACTTTTAAAAAGAAATATTTCATTGTTGTACACAATGTATGTACATAATTTTTTTTCCAACTTACATTTTTTTCTGTGATTTTGTTATGTTGATAAACTTATTATATATACTATATACACATACTTCATACATTGTTACTTATGTCTATGAAAAAATATTTCCTACTTACAATTTTGCTGTGATTTTGTAATTTTAATATTTTATATCACTAAATGTACATTTAAAAAAAATTATTTGACATTTATGTATTGTAATATACATATTTATACATTAATTGTATAAGTACATAAATATTATTATTATATCCATATAACAATTGTAAGAGTCACTGCCTGGTGAAGTGGGGGCATTAAGTGTTTATTAAACAGATATCAACATTAAATACTCATTACTTTAGGCAATTCTGGACTAGTTTCAATAACAATGTGTGTATGTTACTATTGCTAATTTCATTAGCTAATTCAGACTCTTTACTATGTTTAAAAACATGTTGTAGTATTTTCCTTTATTTGGTCCTTCTGCATACCAATAATTATTGTATATTTAAAAAAATCTGTACATGAGACACCTATTAACATTGCAAACAAATAGATGTATCATTACCACTGGTATATTGAATATTTTTTTGCATTTATGTAGGCTGTTTTAAGGATGATGTTATTACATTGGTGTATATTTTAACTGAAAGCAGTCAGAATTTGGTAAGCCTCATGTATAAAAACATTATCTCATATATCTCAAAAAACACCACACTTCAGTGCTCTTAATGTGAAAGTTGTTGGTATTTAACTAAAACCTCCATTATTTACCACCCAGAATTTTTTTTATGTTAAGTGGCAATACTGCTACTGCTACACAACAATTGTACCTATGTATATGTAGTTTAATATACTTATATTTAAATGGAATACTTAATGCGTTATATTTTGTATTCCGCATTATTATTAACACATTGTTGAGTGACAACACTGTATTTTAGTAGTCACATATTATATTGGATCAATGCTTAATGTGGAAACATCTTGGAGTGTCCAACCACAACCCCAACCTTTTAATCAAAGTGGTTAAATATGACTATATCAGTCTAATCAATACTACTTCAATCATCTTATTTCTATTAAGGCTGTAAATATTGACAAAGTTAGTACAATACTCTTGGACTACACTTAATACATATCCTATCTTATAATGTTCAATTATTATGTGCAATACTTTACTTTACAGTTTTTGTGATTTTTAATATAGTTAATTTCGTTATTTAATGACTTTTACCAATGTAAGGTTTATTTAACTAATTTAAATGCTAAAATTGTAATCTAATTTGAAATAAATATTACTTTAAATTTATATACATTTTTCCAGTCAGAAAATTATACATTACATTGTGTTTGATTTATGATTACTGATTATGATAAAATATGTTTGTTACAATTTGTAGACTGCTGTTTTATATTTTGCTTGTATTTTTTTAGATGACTGATTTTGTTATTCGTATGAGAGGCCTTCCTTTCTCTTCTAGAGAAGAAGATGTCATTAAATTTTTATATGGTATGTTCCACTTGCGTTGAGGCTTTACATATTTTTTTTTACTATTCTGATTATACATGTCTCCATCCTTAGATGTGAATATCAAGAATGGTAGTACTGGTATCACCTTTACATATGGTAATGACGGACGTGCCACCGGTGAAGCATATGTTGAACTACAAAGTGAAGAAGATGTCACGAATGCTCTCGCTCACCACAATGAAAATATGGGCAAACGTTATATTGAAGGTTAGTTAACTTACATTTTGACTATAATTTTTTGTTAAATATTTAACTGTAATTAAATGTTATATATAGTATCCTAATTTTTGCTAGTAACATTGTACATAATTTGTACATATATTTGCGTGTGTATTTTTCACTTATCAATATATTCATTAATACGCTGTTATTGATATTCCTTATTTCGTTGTTTTCTCCCTTATTCAGTATTCCGGTCGACATCACGGGAAATGAGTTGGATATCTGGCCGTGCCATGACATCTTCTGAGGATTGTTGTGTGCGTCTGCGCGGTCTTCCCTATGATATTGACAAGGCTGAAATTAATAACTTCTTCGAAGGTGAGAGATATTTGATATCATGCTCCTCTTCGCTGCTGCTGTCTGCTTTTGTGATTATTGGTCAACATACAGGGCATTTTCAGTTACACGATAAAACCATTTTCAACATATGATGTTTACTTCACGATGCTTTTCGCTTGAAACGCAATTTCTCGCATTTATGTTTGTCAGTGGAGTAGGGGAAATACATCGATTGATTAAAAATATAATCAAAACCTAAATTAATTATAAAAAATAATGGTTAGTTTTAGTTTTAACGTTTCTTATATGGTTTTTAATACACAATCCGTCGTTCTAAATACCGAAGAGAGCTCACTGACAAAAAACTTCCTTTTAAAACAATCAGCATTTTAATGGATTTCGATTAATTACGAAGAATAACTATAGTTGCAGCCTCTAAAGATTGTGTTATGTTGATAAAACTATATATTATTATATTTTAAAACAAATCATAAAGACTACAATCAGCATTTTAATTGATTTCGATAAATATAGTTGCAGCCTCTAAAGATTGTGTTATGTTGATAAAACTATATATTATTATATTTTAAAACATATCATAAAGACTACAATCCAATAAACGTAGTTAAGATTAAGTTAAGTAAAATCCACCAGGTATGTTATCTTACAAAATTACTCATTTGTCAGAGCTCAATAGTGCTAAGTTAATTCATTTAGTTATAAACCATAATACTCATGTTGAATTTTAATGTTAGGGATAATATTATTATTACATGTACACGTTTATGAAAGACCCTTCACTTCGTACGTAGAGGGTAGGTATGTGTTTTTCCACCAAAGAAATAACATTTTTGATTGAACGATGTAATGTATGCCCCTGATTTTTTTAGTCAGTGGCTAAAATACTTTTAAATAACGAAAAAATATAATTTCGAATAGTTTAACATACAAGAGAAAATTGTGTTATTATTTAAATATGTTCTCCCCCCTGGGGTATAACTTCAACATTTAAATATAACCACCAGCAATTTAAAATAATACTCATAGCATTTATTCATCTAATAGCTTTTTTTATATTTAAGTAGGCTAGTATAAGAATAAATATAACATACTATTATAGATTTTATGATCTGGAATCAAGTCACTTGGTTGCATTGATCTAAAGTTTTAGCATGTTATGTGGTTATTTTCCCATAGTTTTCATAAACTGGAGTTTATGATGTAATCAGATTATAAAATGAACTTATTGATTAATTTATTTAAAAATAAAAAAGACTCGACAATTTTGTAGAAGTTATCTGTATACCAAATTTCAGATTAATAGGTATATAAGAGGTAGATAAATAAATTTCCCTCCTCCTCAACGGATCAAACCTTGCAAAATATGTCCATCTACGAAGGGTTAAGAGTTGTTTGTTTAGATAAAAATAGATAATGGGATGGTACTCTTTTTAAAGTAAGTTTTGTATATTAAAATCATCGCTATTGTCTTTCAAACTAAGCGTTAACCTAATTAAAAACACTGTTCACTTGTAGTGTTGGATTTATGAAACTTTTGAAAGTATTATTTAATTTATATCTTTGTTTTCTAATTTTGCATTTATTTATATATATATGAAATAAAAGTTATTCTTAATAAACAGAATTCTATTTAGTACCGCATCAAACTGGAAAATAGGGTAGCGAACGTTGTGTAATTAGCGACTCGTGAATAAATGTCACGTAAATGTGTTTATTTATTGATTAAAGCTTAGACCATTTTCAAATATATAAATTGTTAATAAATAATGCGAATATTAGTTCATTAATTAAAAATATTATGTTTTAATTATATAATACTTTCATATTCAGAAGCTGTTCTGAATTAGATATGATGTTTAATGTTACAGTTTTTACAACTTTTTGCAGTCTACCCTGGTAATCGGAAATTACTAATAATCAGATAATTACAGCATCTGTAGTTCAATATTAACTTTTGATAAATGACTGTTTTAAGACCTATTTATTTTCTCATCTTTTTACTATATTATTTCGTGATGCTATTTGATAGGTGCCAAGGTCATACGACTACCGGGTTCGACTGTTTTTGGCTCATTACATGTTTGCTTGCCAACCACATTATAATATTTATTTCTATAATTATTTTGCATGTTTTTGTAGAGATGGTTAGTGGTCTAATGTATCCTATTTGGTTTCTATTTATCTGGGCTTTGGGCAGGGTTGGAAATAGCTCCGAATGGGATCGGGCTATTAATGGACAAAACGGGTCGTTCAACCGGGGAGGCATTTGTCCAGTTTGCTACGAATGACTCTGCCGATCAAGCAAAAGCAAAACACATGGAGAAAATAGGGCACAGGTGGGGGAATCGGGCTGGACGGGTATCAGGACATCTACCACCAACACCACAACTTATCCATTCATAAACCATACAAATCGGGTCCCCTGATCTGCCTGGGTTATGGTCCTTTAATATTTGGCCAGTGATATCGGGGGAGTTCTGTTTGTTCACATGTGCGAGGGTAAAACATAGTGATTGGTGACCATATGGGTGTGTCTGACTCTGTGAACTACCATTGGTTGGACACATGCAGCCAATGCTGGGCGGGATTCATACATATAAGTATGGAGAAATAATGAGGATTTGATAGAAGTATTTTCAATTCTTTTAGTTAGGTAAACTTTTTTTATTTTCGGCAGCTTTTTTTATTAGTAGCTGTAGCACAATTATGCAAGTCTATGTTACCACATTTTGTTAAAATAATATCGAAATCGTGTAAGAACACTACACTTTTTTTTATATCACTCTGGTTCACACACATAATTATATGTGGTCACTAAAGTTAGGCTTTTTGATTTGCTCTCGCACAGACAGAAAAAAATGCTATTTTCTTAATCGCAGGATTTTTAAATAATTATTAATAGCACTGTATCCCCTCTATCTCTCTGGCCAATATTTTGCTGGGATCGGGAATGTCACTCATATAATGGGAGTTCACCATGGGAAGGTTGGTGGGTATCTAATTTGATGATTAATTGTAATCTTTTAAATATATAAAATGTAAGTTATTGCTAGTTTTTAATTACGACCGATTGATTTATGTTAATTTAGTGTGGTAATAAAGTTAACGTTATCGTTATATGGCTGTTTGTTTAAATTTGTTGATAATAAACCAAGGAAAGGTAATTACGTTGTTGTTTATATGTTGCTGTTTTAATTGTTAGACTTATTTCTAAAATTGTATTTAAAAGGAGATTTCTAAGTGTTCCAACATTCGTTCCAATGTTTCCGAGATTTCTAAATGTTCAAACATAATAGATCTATAATATTGTGAGTAAAGATAAAAGTTTAGTCGATTGTGATTTATAATTTAGAGAGATATCAATGTGCATGAAATGAATGTACAAGTTTTCTGTTATTTGTATTTTACATAACAAATACTTATGTATTTTAATTTAGGTTGTTATATTGGCTATCTTTCAGATATATTGAAATTTTCAAGAGTAATATGACGGAAGCAAACATCGCCATACAACGGCAGATTGAATCAAATATGAATCGTAAGTAAACTTTCTCTTTTTATTTTATTACACATAAATAATCGAAAATCATAGAAGTAAATTAATTTATACACCAATTAAATTGTTATCCATTTCATTCTTCATATATAATTTTGCATCAGTCTCAAGGTTAACGAGTTTTTTTTTATCATAATACGTGTGGTTATTGGTTATTAAAAATACATTACATCATGTTTGCTATATTGTGGAAGTTCTTTTGTTTTCATTATGTAATCTGTTATGACGAATTTTGAATTATCACTTTCAAAGTTAATTTTATCAGTTCTAATTTTTTTCCGATACAATTTGTTGATCTACTTATGTTTTTTAAAATTATTTAAGGAAATTTTATGATTCAATTAAGGACTTTTACTATTTAAAAAAAGTAAAATTATTTTTTTGATTACAGTTTTTATAATGATAACGTTACAGAAATTCTATTTTGCTAATCATGTGTTAATACTTAGTATATTCTATTTGACCAGAGAACAATTTCGGCAACTATGGCAACTACGGTAACTATGGTCGCGGTGGGGGTGGCCAAATGGGTATGGATCAAAGATTTGCCAACAGCGGTGGAGGCGGAATGATGGGTGGTGGCCGTGGAATGAACCGACCGGGCCCCTACCAGAGACCTGGCTACAACATGGGTGGTCCCATGGGGGGTGGTGGTGGTGGTCCTATGGGCGGCGGCGGTGGTGGTGGTGGTCCAATGATGCGAGGCAACGTGAAGGGGATGGGCGGCGGTCCTATGATGGGTGGAGGCCAGATAAACCGGATGGGGCCCCCGAGGGGAGGAGGAGGTGGCGGCGGCGGCGGCATGGGACATCAGGGCGGCTCTGAGTGGGACAGTTCCACTGGCCATTCGGTGCATTTGCGTGGTCTGCCCTTCTCGGCCACTGAAGATGACATTCTGAGCTTTTTGGCACCTCTGCAACCGGCCAACATTCACATACATCTCAATTCGGTGAGTTTTTAGCATTTTTCCCGTCCTCTGGCTAGATTTCATTCTGATTCAAGTATTTATTAAATCCCGTTATAGCGCGATTAAAGGGACTGATCTTCAGGGTGTCCAATAAAATGTGTACCTGAATGTATTGACTCTATATACTTGAATTTTTAAAAATGAACATAAAATTTCATTGTACATGTTTATAAAAAAAATTCTTTCGTATTTGTGATTGTTTATTGACAGTAAACAAAGACACAAGTTCCATGCACTCTAATGATATATTATTAGCAGTTTCATAATTTCCAAATTCCTTGAATTCAAATGACCTTTTATAACCATTTAATTTAGGGTTTTTCTAATAATTAATTATTACCTATTTCTTCTAATTAAAAGTAGCTAAATTACTTGATGTTATTATTTATTTCCTGTGTTCAGTTCGGTCATCTTATATTTTACTTTGTTATTATAACTACTATTTTTTTAACTTTAATTGGTAAATGGTCATTATATATATATACAAGCAAATCATATTACACATATAGCTTTAAATGGAGGACTTCGTGATTATGATGTAAAAATTTCATTGAATCCTATTCGAAATTAGAGGATAAATCAGTTTTCAAGTCATGAAAATGATTACTTAGCTAATATATTGTTATTTTTGTACATTCTGTGTAAAAAAAAATTGTTGCAAATTTACTTGGTTTTTAGATCATAATACTGTGGATATCTGGATCATATTTAGTCGTATTTATTTATTTTGATGCTTTTAGTAGATTCAATCTAATTAATCTTACCCAACAGCTATTATATCATAACTATAAGGGAGAAAGTCACGTTAACGCAGATGCGGTGGATTTAACTCTGACTGGTTCCAAATTTTTAGACATGATGATATCCGTTGGTTAGAATATTGAAAGTCAATATGATACATTCTTATATTTGTTGGATTTTAAGAACTTGATGTCCCAAACGTAATATTGTAGTACTAAGCATTTATTATCGCTAAATATATCATCATCATTATGTCGCCTTTTCATTTCCCTAACCTGACCTACAGTATAAATTAATTGCAGAACCGTTTAATCAATGTTATTGGATAATAATTGTGTTAGGTATCGAATAATTGATCACTATAATCGAGTACTCATTGAAATTGTGTCCGGTTACGTTTCAGACGATGCGTCCCACCGGTGAAGCGGATGTTGACTTTGCGAGTCATGATGAAGCGAAGGAAGCTATGAAGAAAGATCGAGAGAAGATTGGAACTCGCTACATCGAGCTGTTCCTAAATTCTTCGCCTGTTGGGAAAATGGATCCATCCAATAGCAGTGGAGTCGCCCCTCTAGTAAGTTGTGTTTAACATTTTTTCATCTGTTAGGGTTTATTTATTTTTACAATGTATTTTTATTTAATAATTTATATTAGTTTATTATTAATATTTTCATATCATGAACAAATTAGTAGAAAATAATTGCTTAATTCTAACAACATAGAATCTTAAAAGATGAACAATTGATAATGAAATGTAATTATTCTAAAATGACGGGAAATATAATATCTACACACCGTATTGTTTGTTTTATATTCGAAAGAGATTTTACTACTAGAAGTAATGGGGGTTGTGATTTTTTTGTTGTTGCTTACTATTATATTAACTAATCAATCTAGAAAGTATCGTTGTCTTCTTCAATAATAATGAAAGCACTTTATGTATATTATTTAATTTAGTTAGTAGACTACATCACACATTAGACTAATTTAAATTTATTGGCACGATATATAAATTATATAATAATTTGTGTAAACTATCTGATTTAACAGTTCCTAATTAAAAAATAATAATTCTTTAAATATTTAGGGCCTATTATGGTTATATTTATGTAATTTACAGTATGTGCCTAATTTCGTAAAGTATACTCGAAAACTAAAATTGACGTAATACATTATTTAAAATTATCTAACATACCTTCTCGTATATATTTAATTAATAAAATACCAACTTTATACAAAAAATGACCTAAAAATAGTACATTCAATACTTAGTTATTCAATTTGTTATGCGTTTTACCGATAAATATTATAATGTCACATTCCCTTCCAATATCATGCATTATAATAAATGAGTAGCACAGTATTTTGTCACTAAATAGACAGTTCAAATTGAGCGTTTCATTAGAAGACTAATATATTTATAATCTCCTTAAAAATTGTACCATAATCATAATGTGCTAAATTTATAGACATCATAGACTACATAGGTTAATAATATATTTTTATAAATGCATTTGATTAAGCTTCCAACTAGATCGGTTTTCCAAAGTTAATTGGTGTTGCTAGGGTTACAATCATGGTTAATAAAAGTATTTTTTTAGTTTGTTAAGGCACATTATAAAAATTATATGTTTTTTCAATATTATATTATCAATTGAATGTGCGTATATTTATATAAAAGTTTCGATATCTTATACAAATGTAGATATTTGCATTGCGAGAAGTAGGTTTAATTAAAAAATTTAATGTTTTAGAATTAACTAATTTATTATGTACATGTTATGAGTATTGAATTTAAATATAATCTTTTTGGGTTTAGCTGCTCGTTTTCACTGCTTCTATACTTAATTGCAGCAGTTTAGTTCCTTATGGGTTGTTCTAAAAATGTGTACTTAAGAATAACAACCGTTTGTATTATATACATATGTATCTTAAATACACAATAAATATATTTTTTAAATACATGTTATGTTATGCAGTTTCTTATTTACAATTTTTTCTTCCTTATTACTTTTTAGATGTCTGGCTTCCGCAATAATCAACGTGGGGCCATGAACAATATGATGGGTGGCGGCGGAGATATGAACCAGTTTGGAGGAGGTGGCGGCAACATGGGTGGTGGTGGCGGAAACATGGGTGCCGGTTACAATATGGGTGGAGGTGGAAACATGGGCATGGGTCCTGGCGGTAACATGGGAATGGGTGGCGGCGGAAACATGGGAATGGGTCCTGGTGGCAACAATATGGGAGGCGGAAACATGGGAATGGGTCCTGGTGGCAACAATATGGGAGGCGGAAACATGGGTCCTGGTGGCAACAATATGGGAGGCGGAAACATGGGTCCTGGTGGCAACAATATGGGAGGTGGAAACCTGGGTCCTGGTGGC
>JAUZND010080645.1:0-16087 GCA_034780555.1 Coelogynopora nodosa | reverse complement strand
TAGAAGTACTTCTGCGCATATTTTCGAATTTCAAATAATGAGAGTATTAACCATAGAAGTACTTCTGTGCATATTTTCAAATAATGAGAGTATGAACCATAGAAGTACTTCTGCGCATATTTTCGAATTTCAAATAATGAGAGTATTAACCATAGAAGTACTTCTGTGCATATTTTCAAATAATGAGAGTATGAACCATAGAAGTACTTCTGCGCATATTTTCGAATTTCAAATAATGAGAGTATTAACCATAGAAGTACTTCTGTGCATATTTTTAAATAATGAGAGTATGAACCATAGAAGTACTTCTTTGCATATTTTTAAATTTCAAATAATGAGAGTATTAACCATAGAAGTACTTCTGTGCATATTTTCGAATTTCAAATAATGAGAGTATGAACCATAGAAGTACTTCTGCGCATATTTTTAAATTTCAAATAATGAGAATATTAACCATAGAAGTACTTCTGTGAATATTTTCACATTTCAAATAATGAGAGTATGAACCATAGAAGTACTTTGTATAGTATTATTGATTTTAAGTAACGTAATATTATTTTCGTTATTATATTATTATATTAATTTTCATAATAACAATTCCATATAGCATAAACTAAATGATATATTCATATCATAATTGATGTTACACTTGAATAAAATGTAATATTAATTGTCCGTTTATATTTTATAAATGTATTAAATAAATGTAAGCCTCATAGATTGACAATTAGTCTATTTCTGGAATACTCCTGGTAACAAAATAGTCATATTTTATTCATAGGATAGTTGTTTTCAGTGTCTAATCAGTGAATTCGAACATTATATCTGATCATGTTATTAAAATACCCAGCTAACACAATGTTTCTTTTAATTTACATTTTATAACTGAGTTAAAGACATTAAAATACTTAAAATTTATGTCTTGCTTCAATTCTTTTGAATTCACAATATTGATCATTACATTTTTAAATGAGTAGACTTAGCTGTCTATAGAAACATTATAAACGGTTAGACTATTTCCAAAATAATATATATTTTTACACAAATTTGCTGAGTTATTTAGCTCCTAATGGGGGATTCCGTTTTCTTTATAACATAATTGCAAATTCAAACGAACAGATACAACAATTGTAATAACATAGTTTACTGTAACACACAAGCATGTCAGCATATATCCGTAAATAATAACATTGTATATTGATTTAATACAATTCCAGCACATAACATTTATAAATAACTTTAAAAAACCAAAATAATGACGAACTGATGCATATACCTAATATAGGCCTAATATTATACAATATGCCATAAACTGTATATTTCGTAGACATTTGCACATATTTCAGCACTCCTGCAACACTGTATAAATACTGGAGATTTGGGGGGGGGGGGGGGGGGGCGGGGGGCGGCGCAGGCAGTGGAAATAGTTAAGTGGGATACCGCGCATAAAGTCGGCATCAGAAATGAACTACCGGTATAGCGGTGCTAAGTAACAGACGGTCATGTATTCTCTCTAGCTATATAAACCAAATCACCAACTGCAAGATATTAATACTGTCGAACGTATCTCTGGCTTGGGTTGGAATTTTTGTGATCCCAGTAAATGCCATGTGGTCACGGAAGAGACATAGACAAGGGATGGCAATGTTGATAGAATCAATAAATCGATTAGTCAGATGTACACACATACACACCTTTGGGCAGTGGAGTTCAAGGTTGATTTATGTTGATATTGACGTATTATATTATATCATTATAGAATGGATCATTGAAAAATATGAAAAAGTAAATTATGAGTGACTCACAGAAGATGTATGTGAAGGATAAAAAACAATTTCGAAAATAGTCAAATGAATCTAATCCAAAAATTAGAGCAATAGATTAATGTAAGAATAGATAAAACTATTTAGTTGGCCATCATTACAATTCAATAGAATTTTTAATATTTATAACAAAATCGATTGCCACAGATTTTATATTTGACACTAACAGTAAATATACAGAGGCTACACGATTTGCACTGACCAAAACTTCTCTGAAGAATATAGTGTTAGTTCCTCCAAGTTCCGCCGATATAAAAATGTTGATACTGTTTGCTCCAAGGCATGCTTGTGTCAAGGTAACTGATGCTGCCTGGATCACAGGGTGGCCTTTTAGATAACTTAACTAACCATCCTTAAATTTATACGTCTACCTAAAATCCCCAGTACAAGCAATAATCCGACTTCAACAGCACAAAACAGACATCAGTTGCACCTACAATCGACTGAACATTGACATCGGCGCCAGCCTCGATCAGCATCTTGACCACCCCCAATTGGCCCGCTAGACTGGCAATGTGGAGCGGAGTGTTGCCCTTCTTGGTGGCACTGTTGACGTTGGCGGAGCGCTTCACGAGCTCCCCCACCACATTCGTGTGACCCTCCTTGGCCGCCAGGTGGAGTGCGTTGAGCCCGTTCTGGAGTTAAGCATGTTTGTGTGTGTTATGATGACACAGATAAACAAGAAATGACTGTAATCAAAGTTGAGGACCTTTCAGGTTTCAGCTATCAAATGGTTTATTAGGTTTCGAAAGTTATTTATTCTCACTCGAGATAAGATTAAGTTTTTCAATAATTCGTTACTAATTATAAATTTTGAATAAATTGCGCTATGCTCGCTCGCAAATTAAAAAGGACTCTTTGTGAAAAACAAACATTGATAACTCGCAGGGTAATATATTAATTCGGATATTATATTAATATAAAAATTAATAAATCATTAAAAAATAATATAAAAGATTTAATGACAAAATACTTACAACATTTATCAGATCAATTAAATCAGCAAAATTGAAAATGAACTCTATTCATTAAGACATTAATAATTATAAAAAATGACAACGATACATCTAATAGTAGATGAAACAATTTACATAACTAAAAAAATCGATAAAATAATTGTACAGTTTTGGATTCAATTAACAGAAAATCTAGAAATCAAAACGAATCCAGCGCTGTAATCAAAAAATATTTCTATAATTTTTGTATAAAATATAACTCTCAAATATTTCTGCTCGCATCTTAGTATGAATCAATAAAATATATAGTAGAATGACAGTGAAGGACTGAACGACTATACTGTTGTTTTATATACTCACAGCATTACAGGTGCCAATGTCGACATTGTTTCGGAGATGATCGGTCACTTTGTCAAGATTGCCGGCTCGTGCCGCCCGCAGGAAACTCTGGTGCATGTCCGAAGTTGGCGCCTGAAGGGGACCGAGAAATTGTAGTTATTTGGTTCATCATAAATGACAAAATTAAATTTATTTGGTATTAGTAAATGAAGTCGTTTAAATAACCTATATATAGTAACAGATACACTATATAAGCTCGAACCATAGAGTTGTTTATATGAGCTGGTGTATTTCTGTCTACATTTCTATCTGATACGAATATAATTGGGAGGTCGACTTGTTCCTAATATATATGTTACGTCATGTATATCATCAGAATGTGATAGTAACAGTTTTTGATATGTAGAACCGCTTCCGAGGTTATGTTCCAAATGGTATGGAAAAGGTTAATTTATCGTAGTTTTTTTTGCTCACGACAGTATCTAAATCTGATAATTATATATACAGGGTGTTAAAAAAGAATGAAAAGTCATATTTGAACAGTATAACGCTGACACAACTAAAGTAAATATATTTTTAATACGCTAAGGTTAAGTTTACCATATATTAACAATAAATAATATACTTTAAATATTGTTGACACATTGCAATACTAAAAATGGTAAATTAACAATTTTGAAAAACTCAAATGGACAGACGCTCTGTTGTTAAAAGTATGTATCTTGTGAAGCTATAAAAAGATCAACATGGCTATAGGAACTTGTAAACTTATTCAGAGTGAATCAAAAGGTTGCGTCATTTTAATAATAGGTCAAATCGAAAAACAAACACTGATGAATGAAGAAAGATCATCAAAGTTTATATATGGCCTGTGTGTTTTCTAATTTAAATAGTGTTGATTGTGGTCTAATATTCATTCTTACTTGCCCCGAATCAAGTCGTAAGCCGAAACACAGCTGAGTTAATATAATTATTACACTGGAAGAAGTATTATTTTTCTATTAATAAGTATTATTCATCCGAATGTTTGAAAAACATGGAATTATATATAAATATTTCAAATATGCTGATACTGGCTTCAAATGTGATGATAATATAATTTCCAAATGTAAATCCAATTCAAACTTTTTCAATTCTATTACAGCTGACATGGTTTTTTATAACTTAATTAATTATGTGCTAAACTATGAGAATAATGATGGTTGTACACACATAAACCAGTAAACTGCCGCTGAGGGTCCAAAGTCCCGCACAATTGTTTAGTCATCTTTTCTTCCCTTTTTTTATTATAAATATCAGTTGTTACACGTGTTTTCTATATGATCCGGTCTGTCCTCAATAAGACTTCTGCTTTTTTGGATTTGACAGACTGTCTTTTTAATCCACAGGATTGACAAGCTATGTTTGGATTGCAAATTTTTTAATAAATAATATTTGTAGTTTGATGATAACTCATTCCTTTTGTTTGACCTTTCTGGAGTTTAGTCACGAATGTTGGTTTTTCCTTTGAACAATCCTGATAATATTATGAAATGTTGGTTCTTATTTGACGGTCGCTTTGATAATTTCTGGTTCTTCTTCTTTATTTGTTTTGTGGTGATGTTAAGGATTTGAATAGAATGTGTTCATTTACTAAAAAGGAAATAATATCTAATAACATGTTTTTACATTGCTAATAGCACATATCGTTCTACCAAACATACAAATATATCAAATAAACACGAAAAATGTAAATTATCACAGATTTAATGTCCGGAAACAAAAAAAATTATTAGGAAAAGTTGATGAAATCACCTTATTGAAATATGTACGTTTTTATTACAACATAAAAATGCCATAAATTCGCTGCTGCCACCAAAATACTTTACTTGATAGACCATTTTAGATACAAAGTAATGAATTTAACTTACTTTTCAATATTCTTTGAGAAAAATAAATATGTATTTATGTATAAAAATAGTATCATACTAATTTAAAAAGTTCTTCAGATTTGTACATAAATAAAACTAAATTCTACTAAACACATAAGACAACATTGGTGATTCAAGGGTATACATACATTCATAAATGAATCATGAATTTTAGAACACCGAAAAATAGATTTTCAAAATGAATATGGATACTTTCAACCTGCAAAATTTCGAGTAATTTAGTAATAATTAGGTATCTACACTCAAATACAGGTATCTATGTACACAACATAAATATTCAAAAATTTGATTGTGTTCCGCTGCAACATAGACATTGCGTCGAATTGGGTTACACATAGATGAGTGATTAATGTAATTCAAATGTGCCAGTACCTAATCTAACATAACACCATACAATATATATCTACCAACTTAGAAACGCATATTAACCTTAAGGAATCACACATGTCCATTGCTTTCCTAGACCTAAGATACATTGCAAGAGGGATCTAAAGTGAACACAAAATATATCCTAATCGGTAAATCTTCAGGGCTTCATGATATAATACCGTAAGGGTGAAGAAAGTGAAAAGTTGTTAGTAATGGCAGCACGTACACAGACATTATGCCGGGTTTGTAAACTTTGTTGGAATATTAGCGTCAAATGGTGAAGACATCAATAGCTCTCAGCTCTTTCGTATAGATTAACATAAATTGTGTTTTTCTTTTTTTTTACAGAATAACAATTACTTTTCAAACAAAATTAAAAGAGTTCTAAATAATAGGTTACAAAATACAGAAGGAACCTAAATTAAAAATGTTTAAATCTCAAATAATTCATGTAAACTTTTTTGCATTTTTGTGTCAGAAAACGAAGTATTAGAAATGATAAGTGACAGCACACATCTTTTTTAAATAAGGTTGAACAAATGTTGACTTCGATAATGACCTTAGAAGCAACATTACATAATTTGTGATAATCTGTTCAATTTCTCTCCAATTTTTTTAAAGAATTTATAGGTATTAAAAATATTTAAAATTATAGTTGGAAAATGAATCAGTATGTACAAAATGTATACAACAGATAAAGCATGGTCTACAGACACGTAAATATATGCCATAAACATAATTTGTTATCTATGTTTGAATAGTGAACAAGATTTACACAAATGTATCACAAATCGTAAATCACCTCAAAAGCTTGAACCGCATATTAAGGGAAAAAACTTACCCGGGTTATTCTTGGGGATGCATTAGTAATCTTCATAGCGAAACAATTTTTAGGACTGAAACTGAAACACGAAATGTTGATCCTTACAAGAGCAACATAAACCCTTGCATATCGAGAAAAAAAACAAGAGCGTCTCTGTTTATCCTTACAAAAACAACGGTCACAGTGATGAAATCTAATAGCATTTCAACTGTTTCGTTGAAAATATCGAATACGT
Organism: Coelogynopora nodosa; assembly: GCA_034780555.1. Classification (NCBI taxonomy): domain Eukaryota; kingdom Metazoa; phylum Platyhelminthes; order Proseriata; family Coelogynoporidae; genus Coelogynopora; species Coelogynopora nodosa. The sequence continues at coordinate 9,611 of JAUZND010080645.1, read as the reverse complement.
GAACTGCTCAAAGCACACACAGAAAGTAGATGTCCTCGAAAACAAAAGTGTTTTCGAGATAAGAAAGGACTCAGGCAAATGTCGAAAAGATGGGGATGAAAAAATCCTGATTGTTACATTTTGATCGACGATCAAAACAAAAAATGAAAGACGATGGAGAAACCTTTGGAGGGGACTAAAATATGTCCCTTCAGTATGTGCTTGTTATAGATTAGGCGTATCTTTTCCAGCAAATGGGACAGGCTTGTCCGGAAGATAGACAGGTTAGGACACATGGATAGATGATGGAAGTTCGTTTATTATTTTTGCACAGAGTGTGGAGGATCATTCCTAAACCCATTAATGTTCTAACTTTCCACTCCGGTGAAAAGCGTGCCGTATTAAATGAGGACGATTTTTTAAGTTAATGAAAAAACCAGTTTAATACATCCATACACATATTAGAATAATTGCTAATTGGACTGTTTGGTATGTACGGCGGCTGTGAGGACTATTCATTATATTTTTTGTTCATTTAATTGTAACAATTGTATTATATATTATAATATGCTATGGTGAGAATTCTAGAAATATTTAACGTATAAATAATTTATTCTTTTTATTCTAAATAAACAAACAAACTTTACTTTTTGTGAGTACTTCGTGTAGTACTAATCAATTATTTTTGGGTTAACTATGTTGCAAACTGTTTATTAGTTGCGCTTAATTACTCATTGACAATTGACAAAAAGTTATGCAATCTTTTTCCAACGACTATTGGCATTCTTTTTAATTTTTTCTTCAAACTTAAATCATAGACAAGGATAAAGAACTTAATGCACTGTTTGCTACATCCAGACATCGGTAGGCCCTAGTTTTTATTAATAATTTAGGACTGTACATGTTTAAAGGAGGAAAAAGATAAAGTTGTGTCAATTATCGTGCTATCAATAATGCGTAATGCACTTAAAATAACGCTTCCTAGAAATTGTTGAACTACATGCAATTATTCGTAATCTAAAACTCAATCTTACACAGATCGTGCACCACCCTCAAAGATAAAATTCTCACGCTTACCAGCATACTTTTACGTTGTTTACATAGTATTTATTGTACATTACAATAATAAATATGCAGCTCAACCCTTCACCGGTGATATACCCGTCCATGTGGTGAGATAACTCTTGTTCACTTTCAGAACCTTATAATACTGATCACACATCACGTAAAAGAGAGATGTTGAAGAGATAAATAAACTGATCGGGTTAGTTTGAGCAACAAAAGAAAGCGAGATAATTTGATAAACTAAACCAATCTACAGGTGAGAAACGGTTACAGCCAATATATTAAAAAAATATAGTTTATGATGAGTCCAATTAGATTACTACATCTAAATCGAATTCGAAAGCAGTATAAAAGATCACAGTTACGAGCATACCAACATTGACGGGGAATGCAACAACAATTCAGAACAAGCGAAAATTGTCAAAAAATTATTTTCTTACCATATCTAAAGACTTTTATTAGAGAGAAACAGAACAAAACATAAGTTAGCTAATTTTTCAATCTATCTATTTGGGATCAATGCTTAGAATACTATTATTTATTAGTGTAAATTGGGCATTTAACATAAAATATAGCAAGTTAGTATTGAATTTCTAACATTTATAATAATATTTGTGAAAAAAATTAATAAAATGCACTGTCATCTGTCAAATATAATTTAATGGAAGCCATCATTAATGATACAAAAGTATTGGAAAGTAGCATTTAATATTCGGAAAAATATATGTATATATATATATTTAAATAATTTAACCAAACTTACTGAATCCATTGTCTTGGCAGCAGAAATAGATTAATTTAAAAAAATGATCAAATACAAAATGTATAACAATTACAATACACATTCATTTTTATTCGCATGCTTTAGTGTAAACAAAAAAGTTTAAATTATAATTGATGATATCAAGATGTCATAGCATTATCAGTTACATTAAAAAAATAAGCTTGATAATATAAACTACTAAAATGCTTGCAACACATTATATTTCACTTATAGAAAAAATTGTTTAATAAAAACAGAAAAAATGAACCATATATTATGTTTAACAATAATATAAGTTTACATAGTGTGATAAACTTCAGTTCTACATCACAATGTTTATATCATTTATATAATTATGTTTATGATTTTGTTACTGAGAACACTTAAAATAATGGATGACGTATTGTTTTAAACAAAATTATTTCTTATCTATCAAAATCTAATTACCAGCACCTATGCACAGTTGTTGAGTACTAATACATTAATTTTATCAATAAGCATTTTTGTACTAATAATAAAATATATATTTTAATTTGAAACATAAATATAATCCATTTAATAAATATTAATTCAAAATATCAAAGAAAATAGAAAATCACAAAGCTATAATATTTGATATTATAATTCTAATTGACAAAATGAAGTAACTACATGTCTATTTAGATAATATATCAGATGGATATCAAAATAAATAAATTACTAAAAACTAAAATATATGTAGGTATATTACCATTGAAGCAAATCATAAATTTATAATAATAATTATAATAAGCATTCTTAAAAATGAATTTCACAAAATTAAATAACTACTAAAAATATATGATTAGATATGTAACACATATATACCATATTTATTTTGCACTTATATTGACTAAAGAAAATAACTAAAATAAGTATGGTATTATAAAATACAACAATCTAATTTAGCAAAAGACAGCATATAAATAGCTTACCAAATCCAGTGCCTTGATGACAAAAGCATTTTACAATAAATAATTATGGCGTGGTCAATTTCCTCATGAATGATCCAATATAATAGTAGTAAGAACATAGTTGATTTGGCTCACATCGATCCTTCTAAAATGTTTTATCATTAACTTGTCTAATTACAGCACTTATGAAAAATAAGTTCATTAATTTTTTGGGGCATTGTTACTTTTTTATGTTGAAAAGTTATACAAATGATAGATATACATAGTCTCATATAAAGCAAAAACTTTCTTTTATGTTTCAAATAAACTGAATGCTATTTATGTATATAATTATAAAGAAGAAAAATAATGTGATCTATTTAATAAAATTAATTTTTAACCTTGATCACTCAGAGTTTTAATCACTCAATCTATCTAAAACTCCCTAATCTATCCAAAACTTCCTGATTACTATTAAGTTATGTGTATATTGCAATAAAAGAAGAAGCAAATGTTTTAAATACTAAATGGTGGTTGATAGTAATTCTCACTTTATTAGGCCTAACATTAGATCAAATAGTCATTATTTTAAACCAAACATTTTTAGAATTATAATTAGAACAAGGAGAAAATATTTCCAATTCAAATTGTAGAGCCTTTTCATCAATGTATTAATATTTATTTATTTAAAATTTTTGCAAATAACATCATCATTCACTGCCATTCTCAGCAGCATTTGTTTTCATCTTTCGCCATACCTATACCAAGAAATTTTAAATATCTACTAATGACAACATTTACAACAATCTATTGTTATCATTAATCGTCATCAGAGTTGACATGGAAGGGAATAGGGGGGAGCTGAATCAACTATCTTCTTATGACTTGTAATGTACAATTATATTTGTCTTACATATTCTTATGCTGATTAATTCATAATATGCTCTAAAGTATACATAGTCATCCAAATATATCTTTGTTATTTTGTTATCTTAATTTTTGATATTGTTACAGAAAAGTATGCACATGAGAGCTACAACTGTTAAAAATATAATTCTAAATTATAATATTTACTTTTTTTACACTATATTTTTATATTTCTGCCGATAATATATAAATATATACTTTTATTAAATATTTTAAAAATAATAATATGCAAAAAAACAGTTTGACATAAATTATATATGACTATATCAGATATGACACAATATATTATTCAAAACATAAAAAGACAATAAACAAGCTTTTAGTTTTAAAACATAGGCACATCAACAACACTCACCAAATGTGTTGGCTGCAGTAGCAAAGTTAAAAGACAAAATTAAATTAAATTACAAAAAAAAAATTATATTAAATAAAACAGAAATTGTTCTAGCACAATAGAATAAATGTTAGAAGACCTTAGGATTGAACGAAATAAATAGATGCATGTGACAAAGACATATCTCACAATTGTACAATATACTCATATACTGAATAAAAATATCAATCAATGATTAATAAATATTTTTAATTAAGTCAATACTAAATAGACATATATTTGTGAATGAATATATTTTTGTAATACATCTATATACACTGTATAATTTTTTTAGATATCCCCATTCTTCATAAAAATATAGAACTAAAGTTGTTATGATATAAAGGTATCTTTTGTATGAGCTATATGCTTCTTGTTGGGGTATAAATACAAAAACTATTTGTACATAACATTTTACATATCATGTAGAATTTTTATACTACAGTATTGTCAAAAAAACCAAAACATCTGTCCCACAATTTTTTATGTAAATGACTGCTTGGCACATTTATTTAACCCTTCATATGTGGACATATTTTGTAGGGTTTGCTACATGGAGGGAGGGGGGGGGGTCCTCCCCCACTTAGAAAAACCAACTTCCATCATCCGATTAAACTGAAATTTGGTATACAGATACCTTCTAAATACTTGTCTAGTTGCTTTTATTTTTAAAAATATTAATTAATTAGTATCATTTTTGACCTGGTTACATCATAAACTTCAGAAAATAACCATGTATACTATATTGACTATATTTGCTATAACTTTTGATTAATGCAACCAATTGACTTGATTATTTTTGCATCTGATTCCAGATAACGAGATCAATATATTGTTATAATTATACTACTTATATAAATAAGCTATAAGTAGTATTAATGATATTTGAATATTATTTGAAATTGCATATAGTTCAATCAAAAACTTTATTTATTTCAAAAACAAATTTCTCTTCCCCTCTCCAAAGGGTATGTAAGTTACATTTTCATATTGTTAGGAACTGTTAAATACTATTCATATTATTATTCATATAAAATTTCCACATAATATATTATAGTATACATTTTTTGTAATAATTCAAAATTTGTTAGGTCTCTACAATGAAAAACACCAGATTAGGATTAATTGTTGTACATAAAAAATGTATACATTAGATTTTAAAATTAGTTTATCCTAAATAATTGTAAAACATGTTTTTGAACATTAATATACTAACTAAAATATGATAATCAGGTCATTTATAACATTTTAGATCCATACTTTGATACAATTATTATCTGTATAACTATGGTTGGATTCACATAGTTTGAAAACATGTTCCTCACTTAAATACTTTATTTTAAACATAAGAATAGTATAACAAATATATTATAAAATACATATAGATAATTTAACAAATTAGGCAGGAAATGAGATTTATTCTGAAATATTTTCATTGTGTGTGTATGTATATATAAGAAAATATGATAATGTTTAAAAACTATTATTTGATAAGTGCTATTTATAATGAGTTGTTAAATAAAAAAAGAATTAGTACAAATTAAATTTTATAAACATTGAAAAAAAATTCATTTCTTTAATTTTACTGGTCTATCCTATAATATACTAGTAAAAAATGTTGTTGGCTCAAGCTTAGTGTATTCTATAGCAATAAACATGACATATAATGCCTATATGCAAAACATGCCTATAAAAAGTGAAAGATATTATTTTTTAATATAAGGTTAATTTTTTTTTTTTTATTTTTTATATATAACAAAGGGCTTTTTTATAAAAAGAATTTTATTTTACTATAAAAAATTTTTTTTATTGAAATATTGGTTGCAACTTTTTCATCTTAGGTATACTTTTTACTAAGATTGTTTTAAAATATATGTTTATTTAACTTGTCTTTAAAAAAAATTAAATATTGCATTATTTATATGCATATATAATTACAAAAAATACTATTATTTTATTTATTTTAAATGATTGATTTAAATTAAAAATATGTATATATTTTAGTTATTTTTACATATAGACCTAACATATATTTTTTATGTTAGGTTGATACATAATATATACCTAACATAATACACCTTAAAACTGTTATAAATAATGAAAAATTATGTTTTAAAAAATATATGTATATGTATATAAAATATTTAATTATATATATTTAGACTTAGAGCCTTTATATAAGTAACATATTTTTTTTAATATATTAACATGGTAAATACATTATTAAGTAATTATGTATTGTAAATATGTAAAAATATATAAAAATGTATAAAGTTAAAAAATGAAATAATTAAAATGAAATATATATTTCACATTCATGTGTTAAATTTTGTATTATAATTTAAAAAGTTTATGTTTAATTTGAAAGAATTAAAAAAAAAAATTATATAATATTTTATGAATAATATTGAACATAGATTAATAATAATTAATGTTTGTCCTGTTAAGCAGCCAGTAATTAGTTATAGTTATACATTTGGTTTTAAATGTAATGCATAATTTGACTTATCTATGTTATTATATAAATATAAAAGAAGTCATTGGTATTTATCCATTAATTTAAATTAATAAACACAACAAAAAAGTAGTCAATATAAGTTATATTTAAAATAATTTAAGTATTACAATTTAAACTGACTGCATTATATTTAGTTTTACAGTATGACTATATACACAATCATTCCCAGGTGTGGAATTCAGTTGAAGGGTGGGTTGGAGATAAAACAAAGGTGTGTGATTTGGAGGGTTGGGGACAAATGGATCCAGGGGCAGAGCCCTTGTTGCAGGGGTTAGGGTGGCAGGTTCAAAGCACCATAAAATGTTATATCATGAATTCAAGCTCTATTTAGAGCACCTAAGATATAGTAAAAAGCCTATAAAATTACAAAAATGTGGAGGAAAAGTGAAACTATATAATTAAAAGCCATTAAATGTAAATACTGAACTTTTTGAAAAATAAAAAATGTTTGCATGAAAATAAAAGTTGTTAATAATGCTATCAAGGGCTATAGGGCTCTAACTCCCCCACTATTACTATAAACCCTCTAGTTTTATTGCATATTGATACAAATTACAAGACTTATTAGTATTAAAAAGACTGAAATCTGAGGAAATTCCCAGATCTGAGGAAGATTCTCTATAGACTGTATATTGTGTTTCATAGGAAATATTATATTGTAATATTTTTCTTATTTAGCAATGTATGTGCATAGCTTTAAGTTAAACTGTTAGTATAATGATTTACATAATCAAATTTAACAACATAGCAGTTTTGAGTCAACAATGTGTTAGCTGTGTAATAGTTCAAACTAAGTGAATTAAAACTGTAAGCTTCCATTAAAATTTCATGAACAACCTAAATTGTTACCAAAGGCAAGGGTAAAGCATATAATTCTTACTGACAAGTCAAAAGCCAAAAGGGGGTATCATGAGCCATCCAACCCCCCCCCTCCGGAGCAGCCACTCATTCCTCGTTTGTATTTATAATATACAAATGTCAATTTAACAGAATAATTAGTGAATAGCATTGAAAATATTATATATTTTATTACAATCCACTTCTAGTGCAATCTAGTACTTGCTCATGAGTCATAATGAATGTAAACGTATTAAAAACAAAATTGCCATTAATATTAGTAATAGCTCTAACCTTTTTCACTGAAGTCGTTGCACCTTCTTGTGAACTATCATGAGTTTTTTCATTAAGTGTCATGTTTTTGTTCCACAAATGTAGAAAAACGAAGAGGAAAAGGCGACCAAATGTAAATTTCAATTTGTTTTAAAAGTACCGCAGATAAAACCGAAAGAAATTAATTTATCAAAATAGTACGACAAAGCAAATTATATTATTTAATACAATTAATGATGTATTTAAAATCAAAGTTAATTATAAAAAGTATTTAGTGGAACGTAAACGTAATTATTAGTTTAATTTTAAAAAGTAAAAAAATCTAAACGCTCATTGAATTAAAACATAAGCAACTATATATTCATAGACTATTATTTAAATATAAAAGGTAGAAATCCATTTCAGGGCACTTTTTAACAATTAATATATATAAATTTATATCCTAATAACGACATTTAAAAAAATATATATACACCGAAATATATAATAATTGCAAAGTATTACTTACTATTTTGTTTTTATACAGCATTCAAATGTGTTTCTAAATATTTTTATATATGTTGATTAAATGCGGCCATAAATCAATAGTCTTGATTAAGTTGACAAAGAAAATCTGAATCTGGCCCACTTCGCATTGATCTCCCATCCTTTCACTTAAATGAATACTGTTGATCAGCTTTGTATGATACTGTCTGGGTGTATTACGTACGCTTCAACTATTGACATTGCTGGGGAGAACAACATGGAATACTTCACTATCGCCGCGTCTATCAACACGGGACATATTGTACTGGAGTTACTTGAGAGTAGTGAATCCAAGTAGCCGCTTCACGTTCACGCCAACGCACCAACGTTAATTTATGAGCTCCCTTATCAATTGTACGCAGCATCTTGTCTATTATTGTATGCGCTACTTAGATGGAGAAGAAGTTCTATATAGCCATTGATAGTTGCCCATATTTAGTAAAGGCGGCCACAAATTTTCTTTGAGTGTTCTATTGAAGTGTTTAACTACTGCAGCTTTGTAGGGAGATTATATACTAAACTGCTCAATGCCGTGTACATTATTTTGAAACACGAGACCCTTATCAGTTTGTAAGAGATGATCAGGTTGACACTTATCAGTTTTCCGGGTGAGTAGAAGTATAAAGGCATTGTGTAGGATCACCGCTGTATTATCTTCGAGTGTGAGTGCCTAGGCATATCTTGAGAAAAGATCAATCACTGTCAGCATGTAGCTTTGCCCCTTGTTCTGTCGTGCATAGGGTTTCATCTCCACGAGATCCGCTGGCCATTGCATGTGCATCTTGCGAACCATGTATTGTTTGTGGGGAAATTGCGTCTCTTTTCGATAGCGTGTAGGTCCGTTGACTCTTTATCCATTAATTTACTTTTTTCCTCGGGAGACCGCTTGCCTTTACCAGAGTATTTATTCCGGCGTAGTAACTTAGGAGGGAAGCTTTGTAGTACATTTTCTGGAGAAGGAAGGCTACTGCAGTAAATAATGTTTCGACACTCGATGTCGACATTGACAGAGAATCCGTACTCTGTTTCAAAATCTTTAAAACAACAAAAGTAACGTTTTAGTATATGCATCAAACATTGTTTATACTACTTCGTAGTCGGAGGGTATTTCAATTCTAAATATTTCCTTGACGTGTGTGTTGCTGCTGTTGCTGTTGTTGTTGTTGTTCAGGCGGTATCCCCGTCAGAGGAGCCGAAGCTCCTGCAGTACAAGACCAACGCCACGGAGTCCTATGCCAATACGGACAAGGTGGCCTCTCCATCACGAACACTCGCAGCTGCAGGCTAAAGTGTGCCAGACACTCCTGAAGCCAATGCTCCAGAGTCTCCTCCTCCTTCTCATTGCAATGATGACATGGAAAAGTTACGAAAAGTGCTTCTGTAAATTTGCATCTCAACATAAGTAAATCTAAGCTGATTATCTTCCATAAATCTCGCGAC